>APFE031229751.1:160387-193003 GCA_000404065.3 Pinus taeda
CTAAAGGCATCAGCACAAACTCCTACCTTGCCCCAAAGACCCACCTGCAAAAACTGAGCTCAATCCTCGCACCCTGACTTGCACTCCCTCCAATTGCCACCAAAAACCCCAAAAACTTTAAATCAACCCTCCTTATCAGTTTACTAGCCTAATATCAGTGTTTTTAATTGGTCAACTCATCCTATTGAAAAATTCACCGAGTTTGACCGGAGAGAGCCTTCTCCTGCCTCGTAGGGCTAGCTACGAGGCTGAATGGTTTGATGTAGCCTTGAGATTTGTCTATCTCAGCCTAGGTGAAATTTCAAGTGCTAACAAAATGGACCAAGGTCTACGGGGAAGAGCCACAACTAGAATGGGTGCATTTGTTCTGTCATACTCTGGATGTCATACCCATGAATTGGTATACTGAGACAAAGCTCCGCCATGGCACGAGCAAATGGGATATCTTGCGCAAAGGATTCTTGCTAACATTCACGTTTGAAGATCGTTTATGTGATACTGTTGATGATGTGCTACAAGCAGTAAAAGCAGCTATCTTCAAAATACCCCAGGAGCCAATGGAAGTGCTTCAACCAGAATGGGTGACACAGCCAAGCTGCGTGCTGGAGTGTTACAATGTAAATGTTGAGGAGGATGATGAGGACCCATGAAATATTAACATTCTAGAAATGGAAGGCTGTCACGACGTTCGAGGACCATTGATTGAGGATCCCGACATCACCGCATCGCTAAAAACGAAGCAGGTAAACATTGGAACGGAGGTGGAACCAAAGTATGTAACGCTTAGAGACTATTGGGATGATGCCATAGTAGATAAGGTTGCTGAGTTACTCCGTGAATATCAAGACTTATTCTCGACCAAAATTACAGATTTAAAAGGGATCATTGGTGACTTAGGGATGATGAAGATCACCCTAAAACACAATGTGAAGTCGGTTAAGCAGAGCCCTTACTGCTTGAATCCGAAATATAAGGAAAAGGTCCGTGTAGAATTAGAAAAAATGCTCATAGATGGAATTATTAAGCCAGTGGAAGAATCTGACCAGGTGAGTCCTATGATAGTGCAGGAGAAAAAGCAGAAGGGAGAAATAATAATATGTGTGGACCTTAAGAAGTTGAATGACACCTGTGTACATAACCCATTCTCGACACCATTCACAGATGAAGTATTGGAAAATGTTGGCGGCCAGGAAGCATAATCGTTCACGAATGGGTTCTCGGGGTACCACCAGATTAAGATCATGCCGGAAGACAGGAGAAAAGCAACCTTCAGCATGGAATGGGGCTGCTTTCAATACATCATCATGCCGTTTGGATTGAAGAATGCACCAGCCATCTTTTCGTGCATCACTGTTGCCATGTTTAAAGAATACATCCACAAATTCTTGGAGGTCTACCTCGATGATTGAACTGTCTTTGGATTAGTTAAGCACCATGTAGCAAGCTTACGCTTGATGTTGGATACTTGCTGATGACACCAGATTGCGCTAAACCTTAAGAAGTGAACATTCCTCTTTCCCTTCGGGAACCTGTTGGGACATGTGGTCTGCAAACAGGGACTGATGGTGGACCCTGCGAAGATTGTCGTTATTCTAAATTTGGAAGAAATGCGAAGTGTTAAACAGTTGCGCGCTACCTTGGGACACACGAGATACTACATAAATTTTATCAAAAGTTATGCCTTAATCACTGCATCGATGGAGAAACTATTGAAAAAGGATGTTACATTTTGTTGGAATGGCAATTGCATGAAAAGTTTGGATGTCCTGAAGGGGAAATTGGCCTCCAATCCTGGTCTTCCCAAGATGGGACTGGAGTTTCATGTCCATGTTGATGCGTTGTGTATCATGCTGGGAGAAGTGCTCACACTTGAGGGCAGGGAAGGCTTGGATCACCCTATCGCATTTACAAGTCAGAGGTTTTCCAAAGTAGAGAAGAACTATTCCACCACCGAGCGTGAGGGGTTGGCGATGGTGTACACGCTCCAAAAATACCGACACTATTTGCTCGGAGGACATTTCAAGATGTATATCGACCATTCCGCGCTGAAATACCTAGTCAATAGGCCTGTGTTGGGGGGGTGCATATGCAGGTGGCTCTTATTGTTCCAGGAATATGATTTTGATGTTGTAGTAAAGTCAGGACGACTGAACGCAGGACCAGATCACTTGTCGCACACTGAGATGGGTGAGGAACCCACTAATCTGGAGGAAGGATTACTTGATGCACAACTTTTTGTGGTGTGCATTGCGGATGGGCACTTCGAAGATATAATCCATTTTCTAACAATAGGGATTGTGTCGAAGGAATACTTCATCCAACAAAAGAAGGAATTGGTGGTGCACGTAGTGGATTTTTCTGTCATCACGGGGCACCTATACAAAATGGGAAATGATGAGATATTGCGAAGATATGTACCTAAATTTGAACGAAGTCAGACCCTCGCGAAAGCACATGGGGCGTTGTAGGAGGACACTATGCAAGATGAGCAATTGCACAAAATATTCTTTGCGTAGGGTTGTGGTGGCCAACCCTACGCCAGGATTGGAAAGCACACTATAAGGCCTACGATATATGTCAAAGGACAGGAAAACCATCATGGAGAGACGAGGTGCCATTAAATCCACAAATGACACTTCAGTCATTCAAAAAATGGGCAATTGACTTTGTGGGACCGATCGAACCCCAGGGAAAGACGAGTGTGTGCTACATCATCACTACAATAGAGTATTTGACACGATGGGTGGAAGCACAGCCAGTCAAAGACTGCACGACTGCTATGGCTGTGAAGTTTTTGTTTGAAAATGTGTTGACCCAATTGACTGTTCGAAAATCTTAATGAGTGACCAGGAACACATCCATGAATGAAACCATCAACGTGCTCACCAAAAAGTTCCAGGTGTATCATCAAAAGAGTACACTGTATCACCCACAAGACAATGGGACTGTAGAAGCTTTCAACAAAATACTAGAGACTGCATTGACCAAAGTGTGCAACACACAATGAAATGATTGGGATCTGCGCATACCTACCATGTTATGGGCTTCCAGAACAATGTGTAAGAAACTGATGGGACAGACACCTTTCCGGTTAGTTTATGGCTTGGAAGTTGTCATACCAATGGAATACATTGTACCTAGTCTACGAATAGCAGCACTCACAGGGATGACAGACCGCGAAGCTCTGGAGGAAAGGCTCATGCATTTAGAAGAACTTGAGGAAGAACAGTTTTTGGCTGGGTTTCATCAGCAGGTACAAAATCAACGTGAAAAATCTTGGCACGACGGCTATATCAAGTTGTGCACCTTCAAGGTAAATGAATTAGTGCTGCTCTATGACAATAAGTTTGAAAAAAATTCGGGAAAATTCATAATGCACTAGCTAGGACCATACATGGTCAAGGAGGTCACATATGGAGGCACGGTCCAGCTATTCAAACTAAATGGAGAACCCTTCCCAGGCAAAGTAAATGGTAGTCATTTGAATCCCTACATGGGTGGTTCGGCTATCTAACTAGCCAGCCAAAGCACAATCTTCACGCTCCAAGGAGCCGACCAAAGTCACAGGACTATAAACATACGCAGCAGATGTTGGTATAGATGTAAGGAAACAATTCTGACATGGAGGTCTCAGAACAGAGGATGCAACAGATTCAACAAGCAGTGGCGCAGTGCGTTGCCGACACTAGCACTGTTCGAGAACAGTTGGAGGGACTCTGCGCCAAGATCACTATGTCGATAGAGTGACTCAAGGGAAAGTCATGACGTTTGGGTTGGGGGACTGTTGGGCATGGAATCCCCCCACAACATGTTTTGGGGCTCAAAGCCCAAGTTTTGAGTTGATATTATTGTAAGCTCCATGAATTGCAGGCGTGAAATATATGTTAGAGTCATAGGGTTGTCCGTCCTATGTTTGAATGTAATGTCGACCTACCCATGGTTCGTGGACCATGGGATTGTATAAATGGAGTGAGGCTCTGAGTTGTAAGGGGAGGATAGAGTCTAAGGGATAGAAGGAGATAGCGAAGCATAGAAGAAGAGCCTATGTGGGTCTTGGGTCGTAGTAGTAGGAAGAGGCCCTGCAGCTGAGTGCGCAGAGGCCTAGTAGAGTCCACAGCTGAGTGCGCGGACCCCTGTAGCTGAGTGCACAGGGCGGAATAGAGTCTGTAACCAAAGGAAGAAAATAATAAAGAGAGGTTTGATCTGAATTCCATGTATCTGTTCTTGAGTTATTACATGTTTGATATCAATTGTTAATGTATTGTTTATTTACTATGCGCACTTGTGTGAATGATTTATATTGCTAAGTATACTCTACATAAGAAAATAAGCTAAGTTACTCAACTAATATCAGGTTACTAGTAAGGACTAGGGTAATAACACTGTTCGACCCTTGAGTAGGGCTACGCAAAGGCAGTATCTCAGGCTGCGAGGTACAGGTAAGTGCGCGTAGCGACGTGTGTGCAAGGTCAGACTGCGAACCACTTAAACTTCTCATACAACCTCAAGGTGTGGAAACCTAGTTCTAGCACCCTCCCATACTACTTTGGGTGAGACCTTAGTTTGCGCTCCGTGGACTGTTGTCGAAAGGGCTAGTAGTACCGGGATTTGTTTGGCTAAATCACCTCCAAACCTGGGTCAGGCCCCAACAAGCCAATAGCTATGGCAACAAAATTCTTGTTTGAGTATGTCTTAACAAGATTTGGATGCCTGAAAGTGTTGATGAGAGACAGGGGTACGCACTTTCTGAATGAAACAATTAGCACGTTGAGTGAGGAATTCCAGGTCTACCATCACAAGAGTACACCATATCTCCTGCAGGCTAATGGAACTGTCGAAGCTTTTAACAATATTTTTGAGAACGCGCTGATGAATATCTGTAATGCGTAGAGGAATGACTGGGATGTACACGTACCTATAGTGTTATCGGCTTATAGGACTACTTGTAAGAAGCTAACAGGACAAATTTTTTTCATATTAGTATATGGGGTCGAAGCCATAATGCTGATGGAATACATTGTGCCTATTCTATGCATAGTATTTTTGACAGATTTGGTAGATCGCGAGGCCTTGGAAGAATGGCTCATGTAGCTGATGGAACTCGAAGAAGATCGATTTTTGGCAGGATTCCATCAACAAGTACAATAGGAACGCAAAAAAGCATGACATGATCGACATATCAAGCTTCGCACATCCAAGGTAAATGATCTTGTCCTGTTATATGATAGTAAGTTCACTAAATTTCTTGGTAAATTCCAGATGCATTGGTTAGGGCCATATATTGTTAAAGAAATTACAAATGGCAGCGTAGTTCAACTCATGAAGCTGAATGGGGAAACCTTCTTGCGAAGAGTGAATGGGAGCAGATTGAAGTTGTATACAGGGGATCCTGCCTAATGACTATATGGTAGCAAGATAGTCTTAGTGCTTTAAGCAGTTGCAAGGGAATGCGGGACTATAAACTACACTGCCCGGCTTAGAGGGCAAGGCATCGCACAGACTGCACGAAGAGTGATCAAGATGCCCCAAATGAAGTTGTGCTCAAGAGGTTAGGCCATGGGGGAAGGTACCGTGTAGCCTAGCAGGAAAATGACTGTTGGAGTTACTATTCATGACTTAATGGCCAAAAAATGGTGAAAAGGAGGGGGTGGTGGAAATTAAGGAAAAAATATTTGAAGATATGTTGCCAAAATAACATTTATTATCAAAAGTTGGGGGGAATAGTCGGATTTGAATTCAAAACCCCATATAAATTACATGTGTCATTCCAATAGAGAAAACTTTGCGCTCTAAGAGTTGTTGGTGAATTTTGTTATCTGTCGCATATGAGTCGAGTGTTTTGGGAAGAATCCTTGATGTGCCCTTCATTTTTGAACTATTCTGCAGAAGACAGGGAGGTATTCATTGAGAAAATGACTGGCACTAATCACGTTGAAGCCCTTTGTTCGGAAGCACGTGCCAGGAACACAGTACAAGGACCAGACGTGACCAGTATGGAGGCTACCCCTATTGTGCCCACCATGCCTAGGTTTCCTAGGCTGAAACAAATTGTGGCAAAAGAAAAACAACCTGCAATGAAAGAAAAGCAACCAACCATGAAGGAAAATCCAAAGAAGTTAGTGTCGGTGCACGTGTCACTAAGGAAGCATACCGAGACAAAGGTGAAGCAGAAAAAGGACAAGCGGCCAAAGAAGGTAGTGAACCTAGAGGAGGAAGAATTCTAGGGAATTGAGGATATTGATGCCGAAGAAGTGGAGCCTATGACGAGACTACCTGAGTATACCCCTCCATAGAAGGGAAAAGCTATGGTCATGAAGGACCCTGATATGGGGAAATTTACAATGCCAACACCTTTGTTGCCTAAGCAAGTGGTGTTTGAGGGTCTGAGGCTGGCGCGCATTCCATTACTTAAAACGGAAGATTGGGACCTCGCAGACCACACAAAGTTTCCGCACTTGACGACTCACAAATACATGCAGAAAACCTATTTTGATGACACAGGGGTTACAATTTTGGAGCCCATGAAGTGGGTGCACGGTGTTGAGTAGTGAGGGTTTCTTAATCTGCTATTAGTGACACATTATCTCCGCACCCCCATTAATACAGTTTGTGTGCGCTAGATCCTCGCAATGGTGCATAATGGGTGCCTATGGCTAGGAGAGCCTATCCCTATCACTAACATCTTGATCCACAGGACCACTAAGTTACCTTAAAAAGGCACGAACCCTGCCAAAGAATTTGGAGGAAAAACCAGAGAGAAAGAGTTGGCCGATAATATGAAGAAGGAGTTTGGTTTGATTAAAAAATCGTGAGGTTATTCTATCATGTCCATATCAGACCCGGTAGTACAATTCGCTGCCCATATTTTAGCAGGAAAAGTAATGAGAAAATGTCACGCGAATGAAGTTCTAGCACTGGTCATATCAATCTCATCGTAGTGCACAAAAGGGGTTCAGTACAACTGGGCCAAGTATCTATGTCAGGAGTTCCTCGCGAACTGTCATGAGGCCTAGGAGGAGAGAAGGCCATTTCATTATGCCCAGTTTTTCATATCGATTATTTTGGTCGCTTGAGAGTTACTAGAGGATAGCCAGTTTCCTCCGCACAAAAAATAATTTCCCGAGGTAGCGTAGTTTGCCTCGTTAGGGGCATCAAAAGATCCAGAACGTTTTAAGGAGACCAAGATATTTTGGGTGTTGAAGGAGATGGACATGCACATGGCGGTTAACCAGTGGCCAAGGTTGTCTCCCACCTTGTATGCATAGCTATCAGCATATGCAGAATTCAAAGCCAATTTTCATCGGGTCTCGATCAAAGAATGCAAAGACCTTGACCATAAATGGCACGCGTTGCCTTATATGGTGACAGATGCGGATATCGAGGAAGTCGTGGGGCTCTGGCCACAGGAATGGTGCATGCCTATGAAGCTAGATGCAAGGACAAGCACAGGTGAAGAGAGATTGTCTCCGTAAAAGTGGGAGGACGCCACTCAGTAGGTTGTGCGCACCTTGGCTGCGCAACAGAAGAAAGCAGCTGCTACGACAGCTACAGAGAAGGCCCATATGGAGAAGGAGTGTGCTGACAAAGCACAAACAGAGCGTGAACATAAGGATGTAGAGTACAGAGAGAAGTTTTCTTCCCACCATACTGCTGAGCAAGATCTGTCAGAGCAAGGAGGAGGTGGCGGTCAAGAGCAAACCACTCCCTTCATCTTGAAGAAGCCCACACAGGAGCAGCAAGATGGGTAGCAAAAGAACAAAATGTCTGACAAGAAGACGCATGTGGATCCCATGGTACTAATAGAGGGTTATATTGATGAGATCAATGAAAAAATTCAGGACACCATGACAGAGGTGTTGCAACAGTTTGAGCAGCAATACATGCAGACGATTGGGGATGTCTAGAAGGATTTGTGTGAGCTGCATATCTAGCCGAATAGAATTCAGGCAGATGTTGGGAAGGCAAGCAGCGTGCAAGCCATTGTAACATAGGGAAGGAGTGTAGTATCAAAGATTGATTGGCCTTAGGACATCAAAGCCTTTCCTTTGCCTGAAGGGTCAGTCCATGTGGAGTCAAATGAGCATTGCACGGTCCTTCACACAGTAAAGGACATGGGGTTGAACTTTGTCACACTACTATTTGAGTCCCTTCGTGCACTACATCAGGGGGTTGCTGATAAGCTAAAAATTAGGGAACAACACACACTCACTGTCGTTAGTGAGTTCAAAGTCAACAATCAACAATTGTTCATAGAAAAGACTCAGACCCTGAAGGAGCAGGAAAAGTTGCGCGCACAATGTCAGAATCTAGTGGCAGCAATCGAGCAGGCCTGCAAATCTGTACCTAATTTGGGTATACCTGATGATGCAGAGGCCTCATCCAAGGTAATGAAATTGGCTGCTACGGTGCATGCTTTGAAGGAGAAGGTCAAAAAGGTAACTTTCAACCTCAAGATGTAGATAGCTGAGCTACAATTGAAGTTGTATCCATCCACATCGCTAGAGGTGCTAGAACAAAGGAACGTGATGATTAAAGAATACATGGCTCAGTTAGATGTCATCGTTCAAGGGTGTGATAAGCTCTTCACTCAGGCACTAAAACTCTGGGAGAAATTGCATGAGGATTGTATGCTGCAACAATTGAGCACACAACTTAGGGAAGCGCAACAACAGTATGATGAAATCAACACAAGAGCGCAGACGTTGGCACCAGTCCAACATCTTGCACACCTATAGGCAGGTAAAGAAAAATTGTTGTAGATATAGGAATTGTAGAAGAAGTATGTGCTCAACGCACTACTTGAGCCTTGGATAGAGGAAGCCAGCCAGTTCTCGCAGACCATTCTTGAGAAGCTGAAGGCTATGCAGCAGATGCAGAGGACTACACAATTGGAAGTAGAGGGGCCAACCATAGAGAAACTGGTCCAGGAGGTGCAGTAAGCAGCAGAAAAGGGTATCACGGAGCTATAAGCATTGGCAAAGGCATTCATTGAACTCTGCCAGAAAGTAGAACAACCAGCTGAGTGACTCGAGGATGAGTCACAATCTTTATGTTGGGGACCTGTTGGGATGGGGTACCCAGGGGAAGAAGGGAACTAATTAGTAATTTTTTGTAGAAAAGTTTGTAAAAACATGTAAAGTCTCCATGATTTGTGGTTGTGGAGCACATAGATGAATAAGAGTCAAAGGGGCTTCGCCCCTTGTTTTAAGTAAATTTTTGAGTCGATTTTGAAGATTCACCCATGGTCTGCGGACCATGGCATTGTATGGAAATGTCTATAAATAGTTGAGTATTAGTGAAAGGAAGAGGTAACTTAACTGGGATATAGAATTGAGTTCATTAGAGAGTCTTAGGCAGGAGTTAAGGCAGTAAGGCTCAGCTTCCTACGCTTAGGTAGAGGAAGGAAGGATTTATAGCTAAGTGTGTGGAGGCCTAGGTAGAGTCCACAGCTGAGTGCGTAGACCCCTGCAACTATGTGCGTAGGGTAGTTTGAGTCTGTAATCAATGAATTGAATATCAATAAAGACAATTTTGCAAAGAATTATTGAGTATTTTTGTTCATATCTGTTAATGTTATATGATGTTGATGAATGACATGTTTTATGAAATACTGATTGAATGCTACACGATTATCTTGAATCTATCTTAATAATGTACGCAATGAATGTTTAGACACTTCTGCGAAGTTTCTGGTGATTTATCTTATGTTTTCTAACGAATTAAGCATATTTGTGTGAAATTCAATTTAGGATTGATTTCTGATGCGTGTAAGTAGGTAAATCAATTGTTAAAGGTCTACAGGGACCGATTGTGGACCTTCACGAAGGTATGAAGGTCGTTCCAACAGAGTTACAGTAACAAACCCTAGAGTTCTATCGATCTACACGGAGGTAGATCTAAGGCATTGGAGACATCACACTAGTCTTTGGATGTAGAAACTTGGTTCTTGCCTCCCCCCATACTGCTTTGGGTGAGACTACAACCTACTCTATGCAGGTTGTTGCCGAAAGGGCCAGTAGTGTAGGGTTTTCCTAGTTGGCACAAATAACTCTGAACTTGGGTCAGGACCCCCTAAGCCAACATTTCTAGGGCCTCTCTAATGATTTTGGAGTTGTAAAATGGAACAGAGGCAAGACTATTGGTTTGATTAAAGCATACTAGATGCATCGAATTAAAAAAGTGCTTGACTATGGTAGACTTCAATAGCTAGAAATGATTGGTGTTGGAAATATGTTCTTTAATTCAATATTTGAAGGGACACCCAGTCTAGCCAATGTATGATTTTCCACATGAATTGGGGATTTGGTAAACCCCTGAATTTAGCATGGGATCAGACTTATCTTTGGCTAATCAGAATATCTTCCACCAAATTTTACGAGGTTTGAAAACAATCTTAACATTCGTTTTCAGCAACATTTTTTTCTATAATGTCAAAAGTCCCTTTTATGTAAGGGAGAGAAACTTGACCTTGAGGAGTAGAGGAAGGAGAGTTAATGGATTTTTAATTAGAGACGGCCTTGAAATATTTATTGATATGAGAAGAGGAATACCTGTTAGATTTGAAGGCTTGGAATAGGTGGGCTTTCTTTGAGAGAAGGAATTGGGGAGCATAAATTTTAAGGGCATGAGAGATGAGGGTTTTAATAATGCCAAATTTTTTGGATGGGTGGTGGTGAGAATGGGCATGAAGATAAAAATTAGTGCAAGTATTTTTTCTATAAACCTAATGGGTTAGGGAACCATCAAGAAGCTGAGTGGAAAGAACATCTAAAAAGGGGAGAGAATTATTAGATTCAATTTCCATGGTAAATTAAATATGAAGGGAAATATTATTGAGAAGGGAGAGAAAGGCATCCAAAGTAGGTCTACCATGTTTCCAAATAAAACAAGTATCATCGAAAAACCTAAACTGTTGGTTTCTTATTCTTCCCCTCTGCTTGGCACAAGTTGCCCCCCCACCCCATCGCCCCCTTGCAATGCAAGCTCCAAAACCTCCTTTGTTATGAATATTTCTTCCTTTGGGCTTGATGCTTCTTCCCTTCTTTTCTTAGAAATATGATTCAATTCTGTCATAGCGCCTAATAAAATCCTCATTGAAGAAATTATTTGTTCCTTGAGCTTGTGCGTCAAAACCTTCCTTCACATTCTACAAAAGAAATTTGGCAAGAGTGTGCTAGGGTCCTCCAATAGGCTAAACCCCCTAAGCCTAATTTATCCAAAGAAGAAATCCAAGCCCTTAAATGCATAAAAAAGACCTTTGCATTCTTATCCTTAAGGCAGATAAGGGAAATGGATCTATAGTTATGAAATCCAAAGACTATGAAGCCAATATGCTTGATCTTCTCTCTTCTTCTTCCTACAAGATCCTTCCAAAAAACCCCATTAATGCCATAAATCAATATGTCATCAAAGCTATAAAATCCTCTTCTATTGATGCCTCTATCCAACAATGTCTTGTTCCCCATATCCCTTAAACCCCAAGAATATATGGCCAACCAAAAATTCACAAACCCGGAGTCCCTCTTAGACTCATTGTTAGTGTCATAGGGGCCCCCATGCATGCTCTTAGTCAATATCCTACCTCTAAGCTTCAACAGTTTGTTGGGTCCACCCCCAATTTCATTAAAGATTCATTCGATTTCATTCATAAAACTAAATATATTCATGTGGATGAACATGAAATTATCGTTATCTTTGATGTCATATCTCTTTTTACTAAAATCCCTATTTCTAAAACCATTGATATGATTTCTAAACTTGGTTATTTAGAAACCCATAACCTGATTAGGCTTTGTATCTCATCCAACTTATTTTCTTACAAAGGTACAATTTATGAGTATATTGAAGGTACAATGATGGGTTCATCTCATTTCCCCATTGTGGCTAACATCTTTATGGAATACTTTGAGGCTAAAGCTCTGAGCTATTGGCATCTTAAGCCTAACTGCTGGTGTAGGTTTTTTGATGATACTTTTGTTATTTGGAAACATGGTAGACCTACGCTGAATTCATTTCTCTCCCATATCAACTTCATTTCCCCTCATATTCAATTTGCCATGGAAATTGAATCTAATATTTCTCTCCCCTTTTTATATTTTCTTATCACCCAGGTTTGTGACAGCCCCAATAATTCTATATTATGTATGAAATGTAAACACTTGATAAAAAATAAATTGGGTTGAGTAATGGGACACAAACTCTAGAGGGATGGGATGATTACCTGTTAAAAATAACATTAATGTACAAAAATTTCGAATGAGAAATTTGAAAGGTCAAGGGAATTTGAAAAGTCAAGAAGAGGAAAACTGAATTGCTAGAAAAATATTGGAATAAAAGCAGAGAGAGAGAGAGAGAGAGCACAAAAAAAGAAGAAACATGGGAAAACAAAGGAAATCAAATTCCAAGAAAAGGGTTAAACAACAAAAAATCATGAGTTCTCATTTGGAAAAGGAGCTGGAAGAAATTACTAGGTGAGGAATTGATAGCCTCTCAAGTCCCCGGTGGCCCGGAGGATGGAGATGGTGTTTCTCAGGAAATCCTAAAGGGATGGAGTGGAGGAATTGATCTAGGAAAATTATTGGAGAGTATCTGGATGTTTCTTTATTGTATTTTGATTTTACTGTGGGTTATGGAATCTCTGCATTGGGTGGAACCACAATGTTTTGTTTTGAATGGTGGAGACCTCTAGTCTCTAAAATCCTTGTGCATTTGTTGGTTTCAATTCAGTTGGTGGGTGGAGATGGGTGAATCTATAGAATCCTTATTTTAACTTATCGATGTGTTTTAATCCCTAAAGCAAGAGATCCCTCAACCTCTAGAATCTAACTCGGGTGTGACAACTACAAATGAGGCTTGGTTGTAGTTTTCTATGGTTGGGTGGAGAGTCATAGTCCCTGACTCAGCTACCCATTGGTTCGAGATAAGTATCTCTTATGTTCTCAAAATTATATATATATTATATATATATATATTATAATAATATATATATATATATATATTATATATATATATATTTCTTTGTTGGTCTGAGAATGATGTTTATTGATGGCATCGTTCATGATTTATTTATCTTATGATTGACCAATGTGTCATTACTACTGTGTAAAAGGTGTTGGAACATTATGTGTCAAAATTGATTTGGTTTTTGTAGTAACTAGCATGCAATCATGCAATATTCATTATTGTAGTGATATGATTTTGTTTAAATTATAGTATTGTGCATATTTACTATGTGTAAATGACAAGCTAAATTAAGATGTGAAATGCATGTGATCTATGGTCTTATACTAACATCTTGAATACATAGGTTACTTACTATGAAGGTGTTGGGTGGCACTAGTAGAAAAGAGTAACCAACAATGTTAATGGATAGTGTGGAAAGATTTGAAATATTGTGTCCATTGCATGCTTAAATTGATGTATATGTAATGAAAAATTTGTTGCATGATAATGGGTACATTCTTGATTGAATGGAAGGAGGCCTTATTTCCATCCCTCATCACTTATTGGCTCTAACGTCAGGGTTGTTGAACCAAGAAAATGAGTTTTCTACTATGTTAATGAGTTGTTACACTTCTTTGTATTTTGTGAAGAATTTCACTTGAAAATATTGTTAAATTGATATCATGCATATGATTAATTGTTTCTTAAGTTTATCCTTAAATTTTTTATGCAATTATTGGTTATTAAGTGCTAGAAGTACTGCTCAAAAAGTTGGAGAAGTTTGAAAAGTTCTAGCATTGTTAAAGTGATATAAATTGCAAAAATAAGTTGTAATTTTGGACTACAAGTCGGCCAGGTCAAAGGTTGGGAGGTTGGCCAAAAAGGCTCAACCTTTGGCAGGCTTGCCCTGACATCCAGCGGGCCAACTTGGCCCTTTGTGACCCACAAGTCAGAGGTTGAGAAGGTCGGGGGTTAGGTAGGGTGAGGGGTTGGGCTAACCTTGACCCTTAGAGTTTCGACACCAAATAAGGTCAGGTCAACCCCTACCCAGGTCAAAAGTTGAGGTCAGACCCGTCATTACTTTTTTATTGTGACACAGAAGGAGGCCTGACCCCAACCCTCCTTGGGACTTTTTCCCGCCATGTTTCCCTATCCACAATGGTCATGTGTCAAGTGCCACATGGGCCATGGTGGGTCTGTGTGCCATATCACCTACCATGTGGGCCTCTATGAGGTTGCCACATGGAGGTCATGGTGACACGGCAGGGTATGATTGGCCTAACTTTAAAGGAGCATAAATTTTGATCCGTAATTCAAATTGAGGTTAAATTTATATCATTTTATTTAGTTCCACGAGATGAACGTAATGATGTTATATATTTAAAATTATAGAAAAGTTGAAAAAAGTCAAAATATTTAGCTCTTGTTCCCATAATTATACTTTGGGAGCTAGGTCTGCAGAGTAACCACCTCCTTCTAACTTTCGTTGGGTTTGGGATTAGGAGGGGTATGTTTACAGGCTTCCTGATGGTTCTCTAACCCATCGGGTTTATATAAAAAAATATGTGTATCGATCATTATCTTCATGCCAATTCTCACCACCACCCATCCCAAAAATATGGCATTCTTAAAACCATCATCTCTTGTGCCCTTAAAATTTACGCTCCCCAATTCCTTCCCTCATAGAAAGCCCACCTATTCCAAGTCAACAAAGTTAATGATTATTTCTCTTCTCAAATCAATAAAGCTTTCAAGATCGTCTCTAATTCCAAATCCATTAACCCTCCTTCCTCTTCTCCTCAAGGTCAAGTTTCTATCCCTCACATAAAAAGAGACTACTGATGCTATAGAAAAAAATCCTGCTAAAAAAGAATGTTAGGACCATTTTTAAACCCCATAAAACTTTGAAGCAGATGTTCCAATCCACCAAAGATAAGTATGACCCCATGCTAAATTTAGGGGATTACCAGATCCCCTGTTCATGTGGAAAATCATACATTGGCCATATTGGGAACCCCTTCAAAGCTCAAATTAAATAGCATACTACCGGAACAAATCATCTTTTACTATCAAATTCAACCATAGTCTAGCACTCTTTAATTCGAACCATCTAGTCTACTTTAATCAAACCATAATTCTTGCCTCTATTCCTTTTTTCAAATCATTAGAGAGGTCCTAGAAATTGAGAAGCACCCAAAAAAATTTAATCGAGAATATGGTTGTAAATTAAGCCACGGGATTGGCAACCTGTTGTCCACTATTTGACTCATTATTTCATGCTCCCCACACTCCCCCTCCCCCCTCCTTCTCTCTTCACCTTTATCTTCTCCTTCCCTCTCCTCCCTGGCCCGCCTCCTCCCCTTTCCTTTATTTAATTATTTTTAGTTAAAATTATTTATTCATATAATCAATTTATGCATATTTTTTTCTAATCTAATATATATAATTTTTTTAAACTTTTAGTTTTAAATATTTCTCATTCTTCCTTTATTTTCCTTCATTTTCAGACATTGTTGAATTGATTACTTAAGTTCTCTCTCATTAATTATTTCTCTCTTGATAATTATTGCTATAAAAATTCCCCTACCCTCTTAATTATTATTACTATCCTCAATTTCCTTTTAATTCTCATCCCCCTTTAATTAATTAATCATTTATTTAAATATGTTGACTCGACCCTTTCTCTTAGTAGCTAGTTATTTAGTCTTAATATAGTCCTCAATTTTCTTTTAATTCTCTCTTCCTTTAATTAATTAATTATTTATTTAAATCCGTTGACTTGAGCCTTTCTTTTAATAAGTAATTATTTACGTAATTAGTCATTCTCAATGATTTAACCCCTTTTTCATTATTTTATTTTATTCTTTAATGACTATATTAATATTTTAATGTTATTCTCGAATGACTCTTTTATTATTGTATTATTGTTATTTAATAGTTAATTCAAAAAATTACTTCTATAAAATAATTCAATGCACTTATTTGTGATCATTCAATTCTCAAGTCCCTCGTGATGGGTGGAGTGTCCACCCGAAATGTTGAATATGATTAAAAAATTCCTCCATGTAGTTTTTTTCTGAAAATTTCTCTCAACCAATTCCTATGTCAAAGGATATTAGCTAAAGTGGTTTGGTGAACAATTTGTTTCCTCGGCTATGTGGGTTCAAGTCTTAGGATACATGTTGTATCTAACTTGTTAATTTCTAACATAATAGTGGAAACCAAACTTAAGTCTTAGGAGACTTTTTTACCTAATCAAAATGAGCGACACAAGGGTGTAAAAAAATAAATAAAGCCTAACTAATCAAAACAAGTGACACAAGGTGGTCAAAATTTAAAAGTTTTGAAGTATTGTCTAATCAAAACAAGCGACATAAGGTGGTCCAAATTTAAAAGTTTTGAAGTATTGTCCCATAATGCAATGGAGAAAATGATAAAGCAAAGCAAACTGAAAATATCATGTAAGAGTAGAGGGCCTTTTTTTTCAATAGAAAAAACAACACCTTGTTATTCTAAAGAAGAAATCAAAGGATACATATAAAAAAATAAAATCGAGTTTGGAAGCCCAAAGATCCACACAAGTATCTGTAAATTACATAGGAAAATGTCAGCCGAGCCCCTATGGATTCTAAAGTAGTTATCCCTACTATAAAAATAGATTTCTCAAAAATCATCATTACAAAATATTAACAATTCGTGATAACTCCAACATAGTATTGAAACTAATCAACAATAGTATCTAAAAGAAAATTAACATGTCTCTAAGGGAGAGTACAAAACTAGTCAAAAACTCTAACTAAGTTAACCTAAAGAGATAAAATTTTCTGCATAAACACTCAGTCAGGTTATTCCATATGCTGTAAAGGAAAACTACCTCTTTTTACTAGATTTGTGGACTACCATTCTTCAAAGAAAATGATTCCAGAGGCTGAGGTGAGAGCTCTTTTAGATAAAGAGTTCGCCCATGAATTCCAATTCTTATAAATATGTTCGAAATAAAGTGAGTGAAATCTTTCCTTTATTTCCAATAACATGTCCTACCAGTAGCATAGATTGAGTACATGTAGTGAACGCCTACTAATCAGCCAATGAACTATGTATATTGAGTTCCCATAGACTTGTAAATGGAATATATATTTTTTAATAACGAAAGAAAGGAAAGTCCATCATGCAATAAGCACAACTTTAGTGTTTGTGCCTTGTTCCAGGTTAATTCAAAATTGACAAGACTTACTTCTGAGGAGTCTAATTGTTAAAAATAGCAACACGAAATGTTGAAAATAACATCACGAAATATTCTAATTTAATTTTTTCCTTGAATTAAATTGGGAATAAAATTGTAACTCCATATATCATGACAACTTGTAATAGTTAACTAAGTTAATTTGACTTAGTTGACTCAGATAATTTGAGTTGGGGGTCTAACTAGAGTGATGTAGAGTGTCTCCTACAATTAGGAGCACTAGTTGAGTGTATTTCGAGTTGTAATTATTTAATTCAGTCCAACTGACTTAAATTCAATTAAACTAGTTCAAATTGATGGAGGAACTAATGGGAGGTCCATTAGTGGGGTGTAACCTATAGTATTGGGGTGTAACCCGCATTCGAGTGTGGTGCTTCCTGTCGAAAAATGGAGTGTAACATGTAGTAGTGGGGTGTAACTTGCAGTAGTGGGGGGTAACCTGCAATAGTGGGGTGTAACCTGTAGTAGTGGGTTGTAACCTGTTGTAGTGGGGTGCAACCTGCAGTAGTGGGGTGTAACATGTCAAACAATGGGGTGTTTCTTGTAGTGATCAACCGGTAAATTGAATATTCACTCATAATTAACTCATGCATATTAGATCAAAGAAAGACCCAATTGAGATTGGAGTTCAAGGATAGTGTACTATCAATTGTAAAATCATATAAATTAAACAGATTATGCATGCAATCAAAAGAATGCCTAAAATAAATCATTCCTTAAAGAGAAAACTCACTAATTTTAGCCATTCTAATTTCCTTTAAAAGGAGGAATGAATGCATAAGTTTAATCATTGTTTTGTTGAGCACGAGTTGGTGAGGTCAAGAAATAGGAAGCACAAGTTTGTGCATGGAGCTTGTGAGAGAATGGTGTGCCAAGATAAACTTGTGCACAAGTTGGTAGTGAGATAGATAGAGATAGTGCAAAGGTTGCTTAAGCTTGAGAAAATCATTGTAATCTTCTCATATTTTCTCATTAATGCAATATACAGATAGCATGGGTTTTTAGTTGCGACTTTCCCCAAAAAATTATTGTGTTATGTGTGATTGAATTATTTGTCTTTTATGCTTCATGATTTCATCAATCATTTATTATTTCCATTGATGATTAGAGTAGATTCAAGTCAATTTTTTTTTGGATTTTACAATATGCAGTCTGAGTCTAAAAGGAATTTCTACACGGTATCAGAGCTGAAATCATGATAGAAGAGGAATTCAAATTTGTCCTTGCAGGTGAATAGAATTTGAAAAATCATTCTTCAAAGCTAGTAGGATGTCCTTCTTCGGATTGAGACTCTAATATGCCCGTGAGGGTAGTTCGAATTATATTGCTTGGAAGGACAAGATGGAGGCAATGTTTGAAGATAATCAACTAAAGGAATTCATAGATCATGATATCCCGAAGCCTCCAACATCTAATGCTAAAGGTCTAGCAGAGTGGAATAAGAGTGTAGCAAGAGGCAGGAGGATCATCCTAGAGGGTGTGAGAGACAACATAGTCTTGAAAATACATGGCAAAGAGAATCCCTTTTCTATATGGAAGAATCTCAATGAGTTATTCGGTAAAATCCATGAAGCCAAGAAACTTTAATTGATAAAAAATTGAGGGTTGAAGACAATGGGTATGAGGTAGTCTTTAGAGATGGGAAGGCTTACCTCAAGCATCTTGCTTCATGTCAACTCAAGAAATTTGGTGTCAAGGTCAAGAGCCTCTACACATTAGAGGAAGATGCATGCACAATCTTGAGGAGCAAGGCAGGGATTAGAGATTTTTTGGTTGAGAGGGAGCATGATTTAGCTCTCAAGAGGAAGCCTCATCCAATTAGCAATTGGGCCGACCAGGAGGATGATGATGAAGAGGACGTGTCAGAGACCTTCAATAGGAGGAGATTTTGAGCCAAGTGAGCTGAGGGAGCACATGCAGTTATACCTCTAGGAGTGAGGTGGAGCAATGTATATTCTTAGTCCCAGGAGTGAAGATATTTGGACAAGGTCCAATACAGTTGCAACAAGGAGACCAGTTGGATCAATTCTGGGTTGTTACAACGAGATCACCACCTTTGCTACAGGAGCCCATAGTATTATAGTAGAAGATTTAGTTTCAGCAAGTGTACGCAGTCATCCATATGACAATTTCATAACTACTTGTAGTCAGTACCCGAGATATAGTTGTAGCGACACATGTAATGTGAATTGCCTAGTTACAGTATGCAGGTGCAATTCTAGCCAAGAGAGTCCCAGCGTAGAGCTTTCTAGTCCAGTATCCAGTGCAAGAGGATAGTGCAAGCTGTCAGGAGGGAGCAACAAGATTTCCCATGGGAGATCGAGACTCAAAGGGCATCTAATTTCAGAGGGAGCAACCCTATCGAAGCTATTACTTTAGGATCTAGGGAGATCATACTCATTATTGCAGTATTTACAGTAGCGGTGCGGGTGCAGAAACAAAGAAGTAGAAACAATAGTATGAATATATCAAAGTTCACTTTGCATGCAGTTATACCTCCTAGTGTGAGGTGGGGTGATGTGAAGAAATAGTCCCAAGGTTTTCAGAAATTGGGCAGGATCCATTGAGGTTTTTTTTGTCTCATGGATCACTACCTTGCTATAGGGGCCCACAATATTTAGTAGCAGGAGGATTAGTGTTGATCAGATACTGAGGAGTGTAGAGCAGAATTGACAATAGATCAGGAGGCTCAATAGTAGAGTCAACATCAACACAATTTTCCTAGAAGATAGTTGCAAACAAAGTTGATTTAGTTTAATTTGTTTGGATGCTTTTTGGTTGTAGATGTTGCAATAACAACAACAAAAAATGACTAGTGTTTCATCCAGAACAGTCCAAAGGTATTGGATCGAGATAGAGTTGAATTCCTTTCTTGTTGAGAGGGAGTGTTGAAAATAGCAATAAGAAATGTTAAAAATAGCATCACGAAATATCCTAATTTAATTTTGTCCTTGAATTAAATTAGGAATAAAATTGTACCTCCACATATCATGACAACAAGTAATAGTTAACTAAGTTAATTTCACGTAGTTGGCTCAGTTAATTCGAGTTGAGGGTCTAACTAGAGTCATGTAGAGTGTCTCCTATAATTAGGAGCACTGGTTGAGTTTATTTTGAGTTGTAATTATTTAATTTAGTCCAACTAAGTTAAAGTCAGTTAAATTGGTTCCAACTGATGGAGTAATTAGTAGGAGGTCCAGTAGTGAGGTTGTTACATAGAATTTTGTCACTGTCCCTGTACTCCCCATTCCTTGATCCTAGAGGACCTCTACAGTTAACCCCACATGCTTTCCCTTCATGAAGAAACCCCCATTGTGCCCCTCTTCATGAGTAGATCAATTCCCTTTTGTACCATTTCCCCTGAAACTTCTGTTTTGCCCAGTTTACAAGACCGGTGATAATGGTCCTTTTCTTCCTCGTGTCGATATGCAGGCCCTAGTGCCGACCAAAGCGACTAAGCTTTTTTCCAGTCACACCAGTCCTATTATGGAAATATTTTTAAATAAAGAGCCAAAGCTTCCAACTCTAGAAGCTTCGTAACAGAAGTATGGTAAATGGTTTGGCTGGATGGGGTCAAGGATGTCAGTTTGGGCTCCTTTCCCCTATAATGATGGAACTACCTCAAGGGATAAGACCTTCTCCCATGAGAAGAGGAACCATCTCCCATCCATTCATCCTATATAAACCTCCCTTTTTCCCAAGCACAAGCTAGTGTTAGTGTTGAAGTGTTAATGTTGGAGTGCTAGTGTTATTTTGATTTGGAGTAAACAACAAGCTATTCATAGTTGTAGCTCTCTAGTTATGTGAGGGAGAAGTGTGATTTGGTTTGGAGTGAAGCCTAAAGGGAAGAGCCTTAAAACTATTGTTGTTGAGGTCATCATGGAATGCTAGCAAAAGTGTGTGGGAACCTGGTCATGACAAAGGAGAACATCAATGTCAAGGCAATGGCTATAATCTCTTCTTGATTCAATAAATATGCAACTATCAATTGATTTCCTACATGATTTGTCATCTTAAATGCTCATGGCTTAATGTTTCTTGACTTGTTAAGTAGGTTGAATTACAATTTGTCTATTATCATGGTTGTTGTTTGTTGTTGTTTACTTGTTTCAGGTGTTTGAAGAAGCAAGAGAGAGATAGTTGGAGTGAACAAACAAGGACATCATCAAACAAGATAAGCGTACTAAGAGGTAGGCCCTCTTAATTGGTTCTAACCTAAGGAAATCTTCCATAGAATGTATCCGTTGTGGCTAGACACATTATTGGGCTAGAGGAATTTGTTCTTGTCCGCACTTATAATTTTCCTTCACCACAAATTGGCGACTCCACAAGGGAGTACATCCTTTTATTTGTCTTGGATTTCATGATTTCGTGTGAACTTTTATAGTTCCAATTTTTCCCTTTGGTTCTGTTTCTTTTCTCTTGCTTACTGGCCTAGTTTAAAATTCATAGTAGCAAATCTGGTCTATGTTTCAAAAAAAAAAAAAAAATCTTGGCTCCCTCGATCATCACACTTAATCCGTTGACAGTTGCGCCGATCAGCACGATATCCTAAGAAACAGTCACGCTAACCAGCCTCTGGTGCTTGTTGTCAGTTAGGCAGTCACACTGATGCCTGTAAGTGAAGATTAGGATTTGTCTCCAATCTTGGCCAGTGTGTTTTGCTCTCATGATTTTGACCCCATAAGCCTTTTAGATCGTTTTCTCCCTGACTAGAAAGTTGCTTTTCATTTGGTTTTGTTTGCTTGTTCGTTTATCATATTTCTATTTGATTTCTTGAGTCATTGAGTGGTCAGTGGAACTAGGGCATCTAGATTGTCATCCATTCAGTTGTTTGTGGACTCAGTGAGTCGAGTTGTAGGTGTACTTACTCCTTGCATTTTGTTTGCGCTCCTTTTGCAACTTTGACCTCTATTACACAAGTTTCAAAAGTTTTTTTTTTCTTGTCTAAACGTTTATTTTCCGTCATGGATTACGTTTCTTGTCTTGTTGTTGGTAAATTCGGTGCTTCATTAGTCTAAATGAGCCTCTATTTTCATGTTTTCATTTGCTTGAAGAGCTTATTGTCTCGAAAACTTGTTCATTGAAGTATTGCATGTGAAAATTTTATTTCGTTACTTCATGAAAAATATGAAATTATAGTTTTTTACATCATTGTGCTACAATAGCTTGCATCACTAAGAGACTAGGAATGCATTGGAATTTGAAAAAGGAAAATAACTCTTTTGCTTTTGAAAGTACTGTTAGAAATGTGCTTGTCAGGAAATTAGGAATTGGAATGTGTTTTTCATTCATTTATTTTTTCAAAAAGTGTAGTGAAAGATCATTTCACTTTCAGTTGCTTGGTTGTTTACATTTGATTGTGTAGTTTCTACCCTCTCTAGTGTAGGCATTCATCGAATTGAAAGGGTATTGTCTCATTTAGTTGCATTTAAGGCTTTTCGAGTCTCACTGCTAAGACCCAAAAACTGAAACATAACTCAAGATACACTTTAAAATGAATTCAATTAACTTAAGGCGCATTTGACACTTAACGACCATATCTAGAAGGTCTAGGCTAGAGATGTGTTCCAACATCTTTAAACCTAGCAATTGTTGTTAGCTTCAGCATTAGATAGCATTAGTATGGATTTGTGCTCCCCGTACCATCGAGTATATAATGAGAGACCCCTCTAGGTTGCAATCCTTTATCCTTAAGAAGCCGAGTCGGCCGCCTTGTAAACGTGATACACCGAACACAACATTTGGGGAGATTGCCTGCTCGTACTTCTCAGTTCGTCAGGAGGTATTCTACAGTTCATGGTTGCCTGGTCATTCTGTTTACCTAGATCATCCAGAGCAGTCATTTGATCTTTTTAACTCATTAAACTTAAAAGATCATTTGAGCTCATTTCCAATCGAAAGAGATAGAGTCATCTTGGTTTCTTTCTTGACTCTTAAAAAATGAAAGAGCACCAGTCTTTTATGTGTCTTAATAACTGTTTTCCCATGATCTGATAACACCCTATTATTCTTTTCTGAGACCGAATTGTGAGTTTCCCTTAAAGAACATTTTAAAGCCTTGAAGTTAATTTTTCTGTCGACTAAGACAAGGGCACATGGTTGAACCATCTAGTTCATATAGTTCCTCTTCCTCTCCTCTGTCTAAAAGATTGTCTGAGGAGTCATTTCCTGTGTTACCAGAGTCACTCGAGGACCAAGGTGTTGAACTCAAAATTGTTCTAAGCATTCAACCTTTGTCATCTCGTCCTCTACCTACTCTCAATACTAGGTCATCTATTGATCTTGGCCCGGAATCTCCAGACAATCCCATTCAAAATCCTGAGAACTCACTGACCACTGACGGCTAGCTTGGACTGGTTATCTACCCTCTGAATCCTCTATTTGATCCTATTGTGATATCATCGCAGCGTCCTTACAGTCTGTACGACCAACTGGGTGTTCCTTTGGAACTATCCCCTCATACTTCTTCGGCCATTTGTCGTCGTTTGTTCCCGGATATGGAACCCGAAGGCGATGCTCCAGTCACCTCTCCGGAAGAGTCTCAAGTTTCTAATCCACACACTGTCGAGGAGGAAGAGCAGCCTTTTCCTCCTGAGGGTTTCCCCTATACCAGAGGTATTCGTGTCAGTTTTCCACCTAAGTATGCATCTTTGGCACAGTTGGTTTCAGGGAAACCTAGTGCCTCATCACTTTACCATAACCTTGTTTGGGCGTTAGGCACCACACCTACTTCAGGTCCATTCATTGCGAACACGACTTCCCAACAGGCTGTTACCTCAGTCCCAGTGCAACTCACCATTCTAAACACCCTTGTATCATCAATCCTAGTTACACGTCAAGCACAAACGACAGTTTTGAAGAATGTCTCTGTCAGTTCCTCCATCCCTTTAGTTAGTGGACAGGCTATACCACCGCATGGGGGGGGAAATCTGAATGTTTCTATGGTGTCAGGTGCCACCAATATGAGTGGCTCACAAGCTCACATGGTTGGTATGAACCAGGCTTCTTCCAGTGTTATTCATAACCCTGTTGATCCTACTGGATCAAGCAATGTCCAGTACCAACAAGTTCAGAATCCTGTTGGTCTGTCTGGATCGAGCAATGTCTAGTATCAGCAGCCCTACGAGGCTCAGGTCTAATACCAAACTCCTTACATTCCATATGGTTCTCAAGGAATGGTTAATCAACCTTACACCCTTCAGTCTCGGCAGTACATTCAGCCTAGCTCTTCCACCTTCCAGGGTGGTCATGGCCAGATTTAGTTCAAAAATTTTCTGGGCACTGTTCAAGTACCCTTGCAACAGTAAGGACAACCTTTACAACAACAAGGGCAACATTTTTTCTGCAAGTTCAACGTTTGTTGCAACAAGGGCTCTCCGCGCAACATCAAGGGCAAATGATCCCGCAGCAAGGTCAAATACAACAACCACAAGGTCAACCCTTTCAACAGTTGTAGCAAACCATGCAGCAGTAGATGCAATATGCTCCACACACCTCCCAGCCTATGTCCTTGCAAGGCCAACTTGTAGCCTCATGGACAAATTTTTCAGCCGCAAGGTCAATCCTCGCAACAACAAAACCAACCTGGGCAACAACAACCCTTGTATACATATCAGCAGGGTCAACCTTTGCAAGGGTAGGGCCAAGGTCAAGTCCTACAACAGCAAGCCAAAAACCCAATGTCCTAGGTCAACAGGTCAAGAATCCTTCTAGCCAAGGGCATCAGGTACAAAACCCTAACGCCCTAGGTCACCAAGTTCAAAATCCTTTTGGTCAAGGGAAGCAGGTACAAAATCCCTATGTCCAAGGGCAACAAGTGTATCAACCTTATGCCCAAGGACATCAGGTCCAAAATCCTCTTGTCTAGGGACCACAGGTTCATCGCCCGTATGTTCAAGGAAAACAGGTCCAATATCCCTATGTCCAAGGTCAACAGGCTCAACAACCTTTTAACCCATACGTTTCTTATCAACAACCTATGGCCGGACAGTTCCAAGGTATTCAAGGTCAAAATCCTCCCTATGGTAAAGGTAACCTATCATGGGGCCAGCATCAGATGCCATATGGCCAAAATCCCCCACTATGGGGCCAAAATCCTTACAAGTAGGGATGGGCTCCTCCGTTCGGACCCGCTTATCGACCTCCTATGCCTTTTAACACCAAATTTCGATTCTTGTCCACACTCGAGTTGCCAGATGTATCTCGCCTTACAAATGATCCAATCCTTCATTCGCCATACTGGCCTCCGGTGCCATCCAAGATACCAAGCAATTGTCCAAAGTTTGATGGGAAAGCAAAAGAAGATCCTCAGGCCCATGTGATGACATATCAACTATGGTGCTCGTCAAACTTGTATGTTGACGATTCTATTCATCTTCGTCTCTTCCAACAAACCCTCATAGGAGTTGTAGCCAAGTGGTACATCGAGCTACCTTGAAGTACTTACCATGACTTTAACTCTTTAGCCATGGATTTCCTCACGCATTTTCAATTGCCGGTTCGCTATGAAACTGGCACCTATTTGCTCACATCGCTTAAGCAAGATACTGTGACACACATATCTGATCACATCCATGAATGGAGACATAGACGTTGCCTAATCAAATTTGAGGTTGCTGATCAGTTGCTCACTGAATCATTCACTAAATCATTCATGGCCCCAATTGCTCACGATATAGCTATGGGTGGATGCGTTATTGAAGAGAAAGCCATTGCTCATTCACAGTAATTAGATCTAATTTACTCTCAGTCTAGCACTTTGTATGAGTTATTACCTAATGATCTACGACCATCATCCAATCCCACAGCATCAAAGTCGCAAGTTGTACCTCCTACCAATGGAGTTATTGGTTCAGTATCTCAGACCCCTGCTAAATCTTCTTCCAAACAAAAGTCGGTCTCAAATGTTGTTCTTAATAGTTCTTCCTAGAATCCACCTAGCCCTGGTAAAACCTCAGAGGTCCACGCTATCTAGTCTACCGCAGTGGAAAAATCGTCAAAAGGTAAGAAGAAAGTCAAAGGCAAGGATAAGGCCGATGCCTCAAAACAGGGTCCTCCCAAATCGTCTACTGGTGAATCTTCACAACGGAAACCTAAGTATCCCTGCCTCATTTATGAGGAATATCACTACACTAAGGATTTTCCACGATGATCCAAAGTTAGTCACTTGCTCAAAGGGACCCATGTTGTCCTCAAAGAGCCATTTCCATCTTAGCATACCCAAATGGTAGACCAACCCCAATCTGCTTCCTCAGGATCTCAAGTGTTCATGATGAGTACACCTATTAACATGGCTACTAGATCAAAATATTATCAAACTCTTGCTCCAACATCTAGGAAAGATAAAGAAGTCACCCCTTCTTCTTCTGCCCTGAGTTCTGGCCCTCTTCATATCGAGCGCCCTAACCCTGATTCTGCTATACGGCTGCCCTCTCGAGGTGTGCTGTGGAAATCCTCATACAATCCTAATGCTCGAGCCACTCATCAATATAATATTGTTGAGGATTTGGCTCAGGCATTGTCAGTTATGTTGGCTCTTGAGGTGCTCCAAAGTTGCCCATCACAGCGGAAATCTCTACTGTTAGCTATCGGGGGTATCGATCCCACCAATTCCAATTTGATATGTTTTGATCTATAGAACCATGTTTTGCACCTCCCTCATTAGATTTCCTTTCTCATTCAGGTAATCATCAATGAGAAGGCCATCCACAGGACTGTCATCGATGAAGGTGCTTCCACCAGCATCATGTTAACCACATGTTAGAAGGACATTGGTTCTCCTACTTTGAACCAATCTTCAAACACCTTGGAAGCTTTTGAGGTGCGTGATTCGCAACCCTTCGGTGTCTTACCTAACCTTGCCATTACTCTGGAAGGCAAGATAGTGCAAGTCGAGGTAGAAACTGTTGACACCAATCCTAATTACAATCTTCTACTCGATCGGATTTGGACCCATGCTATGCATGTTTTAGCCTCCTCCTTATTTCACGTGATTTGTTTTCCCCATCAAGGGAAGATTATCACTGTCGACCAACTGTCTTTCTTTGCCTCTTCCTCCTCTGATGGAAATGATTCATACGTTAAGCACACTGGTGCTCCCTATGACAGTGTGGGGGTAGGTCTTTTTAAAGATTCTGCCTTAATGGGAATTTTCCCACTCCGACTTCCTCATGTTGCCTCTGTCAACATGGTCTCGGTTAAATCTGATCCTTGGGCACCTAGGGCAAAGTTATGCCGCTTAGTCCCACCGAAGTCAATTATGCCATTATGTGGAAATTCTTTCGGCTTCAAGTTCCACATCCTCTGATTCTTCTGTTTCGAAGACCTCTCTCGATACCTACTCTCAATCCCCGTAGCATGGTGCTTTGGAATCACCTGATCCCTTAGCCGATACCTTCCTTGCTGATGAAGGTATCATAGAAGTCATGTCTCTTGAGGAACAACCTTGGGCCGATACTCATCATCACTCCTCGTTCCTGCCTCGTCTGGCGGTCATGTCTACCACTTTTGGAGAGTCCTCTTCTTTGTTTCCTTCCCTCCCGCTTCTGCCACCGATCACAATTCATGAAGTATGGTCGGAAGGAAATTTGGGTAATATTACCCAAATGATACCGATTGATATTTCTATCAAGCCTGGTATCATTAAACATGTCCATATCGGGGTATCTTGTTCTCTGGATGAGATCAAGACTTATACTCGTCTATTTCAAGGATTTTGTGATGTGTTTGCATGGTCTTACGAAGAAATTCCTGGCATTGATCCTAGCATTGTAGTGCATGAAATACCAACTTATCTGCACACGAAGCCCATTCGCTAACAGATCCACCTAGTGCACCCTAGGAAGGTCGCCACTGTCAAGTGTGAAGTTGAAAAACTTCTCAAAGATGGGTTCATCTATCCCATCCCTCTTACATATTGGGTGTCCAATATTGTCTCGGTGACTAAAAAATAGGGCACGATCTGCGTTTGTGTTAATTATCGAGATATCAATCATGCTTGTTCTAAAGATAACTATCCTACTTCCTTCATTGATCAAATCATTGATGAATGTGCCAAGAGCAAGATCTTTTCCTTTATGGATGATTTTTTTGTTACAAACAGATTAATATTGCACCGATTGATCAAGAAAAGACGACTTTTGTCTGTCCGTGGGGTACATTCGCGTACAAAAATATCCCTTTCGGCCTAAAAAATGTTGGGGCTATGTTTCAACGAGCAATGTCCTATGCTTTTCATGATATCTGAAACGTTGTCTAGCCTTACTTGGATGACCTTCTCACTCATGCTCGTAAGCACCAAGATCACTTGAACCATGTTCGGTAGATTTTTCGGCGCTGTAGACACTATAACATTTGGTTAAACCCGCATAAATGTATTTTCTGCATAGAATATGGATGACTCCTTGGCTTCATTGTTTCTAAGGACAGTTTTTGCCTTGATCCTCTAAAGGTCAAGGCCATTGTAAATTTAACCCCTCCATCTTCACTGCACCAACTCCAGAGCCTGCAAGGAAAGGCAAATTTTCTCCATCGATTTATACCCAATTATGTTGGGCTAGCTACAGGATTTACGCGGTTGCTAAAACAAGGAACACCCTTTGTATGGGATGAGGTGGCCCAAAAATCTTTTGATTATCTCAAGGCCGTCCTCGTAAATGCTCCTTTCTTGCACCCTCCGGATTATTATCTAGATTACTTCCTTTACCTAGTCGCGACCCCTAGCACCATTGATATGGTCTTGGTCCAAGATGACGATGAAGGCAACGAAAATTTTATCCACTACCTTAGTCGTAATCTCCTTGACACTGAAACGCGTTACGCACATGTCGAGAAGTTGGCATTGGTTGCCGTCCAAGTTTTTCAATGCTTTCGGCACAACATCCTTTTGCGCACGACTACAGTGATTTATGAATGCAACCCCATGACCTATATTCTAACTCGTCAGTTGCTGGGGGGGGAATATTCTAAATGGATTGTGATCCTGCAAGAATTTGATTTGGTACTTACTACTGCCAAATCTAAGAAGTCACTCGTTTTCGCCAAATTGATTTGTTCCCTTCCCTCTAAGTCTCTCCCTGCTGGTGCAGATGAACAACTTCCAGATGAGACTCTCTTCCTGATTAGCACCCTTGATCCATGGTACAGTGATATCATCGTGTATCTCCAGATGTCCATGTTACGGTCCACGTTGAATAAGGATGATCTCCAACGGATTCGGCATCACTCCAACCCTATCGTATTATTGGCTATACTTCATACCGTGTCAGTATCGATTCAATTCTTCGTCGATGCCTTATGATCGAGGAAGCTGAAAGAGTTCTCAATGATTGCCACTCCGGGGCATGTGGTGGTCATATGTCTGGATACACTAGCGCTCAAAAAATCCTTCCCATTGGTTATTTTTGGCTGCCTATTTTTAAGGATTGCATCCTTGCTATTCACAAGTGCCATGAATGCTAAATTTACCAACACAAGATGCATGCCCCACCCGCTCACCTACACCATGTTATTACCGTTGGTCCTTTTACCAAATTGGGCATCGATTATATTAAATGTAACCTTGTTCGCTCGGGGGCATGGCTATGTTATCATCGTTGTGGATTGTTTCACCAAATGGGCCAAGGCATTAAATGGGCCAAAGAAATGCCTACATATTCTGCAGACAGTAAGACAACGACTCAATTCCTTTTCAACCATGTTATTTCCAGGTTCGGTGTACCTCAAGCCATTGTCACAGGCCATGGCTCTCATTTCAGAGAATACATGATGGCTGAGCTGACATCTGCATTGGGTTTGTACCACGATGGCTCGACCCCATATTACCCTCAAGCCAATGGCCAAGTTGAAGTTGTGATCAAGGTTTTGGTTACAATGCTTCATCTTACTATTGGGATGCACAAGTCAAATTGGCATCTCATGCTCTTTTCAGCTCTGTGGACTTACCAAACCTAGACCAAAGACGCAACTGGTTTCACACCATTCTAGCTGGTCTATGGTCTAGAAGCAACATTTTTTATCGAATGCAAGATTACTTCACTCAAGTTAGTTGTCAAACTCCTCCTTGAAACATCACCTCAGGAGGAATGCCTCTTATATTTAGAATGACTAGATGAGACTCGTCATCTCGCTGCCTTGTTCATCGAAGCACAAAAGAAACGAGTCAAGTCGCATTTCGATCAGTCGGTCTCCCCTCGCGCATTCTCTGAGGGTGATTTGTTCTTATTGTATGACCAAGCTAATGATAAGCTGGGGGCAGGCAAGTTCGAACCCATGTGGCATGGGCCCTACATTGTGAAACGTGTTTTGCAGAAAGGAGCCTATGAGCTTATTGATTATGAAGGAAATCCTTTGGATAAGTCATAAAACGAGATTTACCTCAAGAAGTACTATGCTTAGGTCATCTTGCATGGTTACTTATGTACATTAGTGTGTCATTCATTTTTGTGAAGTTTGGTTTTGTGTGTTAGTTTTCAAACAAGTTTCCTGTTTACTATGCTTTTCTTGTTTTGCAGATGTCTGCGACTCCTCACATCGGTTTTGCTAATGGTGCTTGTCGTAGTACCTGGAACCTATCATCTACAACATGGGCTATTTATGACCCTAATGGTGAGTTGATTGACCTTGAAGGTATCTGTCTAGGTCACACAACTAACAACATTTTTTATTACAGTGTGGTCATCAAACTATTGTCAGAAGCCATTGCTCTTGACATGAAAGAGTTGGTTGTCAACTTGGATTCACAGCTTGTCATCCTTCAACTCAACGAGAAATATTCCATCAGAAACCCTCAAATATTGGGAATGTATCTCCGTATTTTTATACTGGAAAGACATTTTGATTACATTACATATCATCATATTCCTAGGTTCATGAATACATTGAGAGATGCATTAGCCAATTATGTGTTGGATAGACATTTACGAACCATGTGAAAAGATAAAACAAACCATTTGTGCCATAGTAAGCAAGAAAATACAACATATATCTATATGGTGATAATGTTTGATACATCAGAACCCCAAAAATAATGTGTGTCCAAAATAACATGGGCAGCATGCAGGCCTCAAAAAATGTAAGTGATAGACCTAAGAACTAATCAGCATGGTGATCATGGTAGCATGATACAGCTCATGCAACATAAGTTAGAAATCGGTGGATCCGATCCAAGACTCCCACCATGTGTCTCTGGTACTAATGAGGAATGTCTCCTACCAGAGCATACTCTGGGATACCATGAGTCAACCCCTCAAGGTTCCTTGCAATCTCATCCTCGTTGTCACTCCCCTCCTGATAAGGAGTGACAACATCAATCAGGCGGGGGACGCGCCTAGCTATTGCGGACATCCCAGCAGGCCGCTCTGGTCCAACATCTGCATTAATAAGATAAATGTTATAAGCACATATATACCAAAAAAAAAATCTCAAAATTAAAAGTTTGACTTTTTACCTTCATCATCGAAATCCTCTCCATCCAGTAAGGGCATGTCCAGATCTCCATGAAAGTTAGTGCCACTTTATGGCCAGTCCTCCATGATGATCTTCTGTCATCATAGCCATGAAAAGAATGCAGGTCTGTATGACATGTGTTGACCCCCCAATGAACCTAGGCATCAACCGACTCCAGTGGGCCATACGCAGATCGCATGGCATAGGAGGATCCACCTCAGTTAGTTGATACTGGAATAGTGGCACCCGTTCCAAGGAAAAGGTCACAAGCGTAGATCTGAAGAAAAATTGCTTCAGATTCCCCGCTTTAGCTTTGGTCAGCTAGCATTTTATGTTGATCTTCATGGCCTCTACCCAATTAAATATTGTAGGTGTTGTACAGTCGATAGCATACAGGAACTTTGACTTGTTGGTCTCATGTTTCGCTTGGGCCCCTGCCACTCTGTTGATGGTCAACATAAGCACTCTCAGCGTCAGATCCCAAACACTGGAAATCTCAATCTTCCCACTTTTGGATTTCAGGGCCTCAGGGAAGTGTTCAGCAAGTAATGAAGATATGCTTGCCCCAATCGGTCGTAACCTGTACAAGTTGACTAGTTCCCCTCTTTGGGATAGTCCAGTGATGAAATATACATCTGAATTTTCCAACTCCAACTCCTGGTCACCAGTGAAAAATATCTCCCGATTTATGTCCCAAAGACTAATCAAGTACTGAAGCAACTCAGGTTGGGCCCGCATCCCGGGTGTGAGAAAGAATTTTAGGAGCCCACAAGCCCTCAAATATTCCAGGGAATTTGGATCATTTAGTGCTTGGGTGTCCACATCCTCATGTTCTCGTTCTTTCCAGTCCACCATTTTCAGTGATTATTTCCTGCAAGAGCCATTAATTTCAGTCAACAATCATGCTTTACCCATAAATTTAAAGTTTTAACGGTGATTTTGTGAATAAATAAGGTTTTTCCCTATTCACGGTGCTGGCGCAC
>APFE031229753.1:0-69996 GCA_000404065.3 Pinus taeda
GTGCCCTTACATTATTATTGTTATGTAGGCTCTGATTATGTTATGACCCCTTAGACTCCTATATATAGAAAGGAGGTCTTTTCATTTGTATCATCCAAGAACTGTTCATTTATTTAATATAAAGGAGGTTTCCCCCTCGAAGAGGCTAAATTCTAAGGCGTTGATCTATCTTTTCTATCTTTTCTTGAGCTGGTTTCATAACAAAGTTGCCCTTTCCTTAATGTGTCACCTTAGCTTTGATACCATGTTGAAGAATCTAGGGCCAAGTAGTGTAGCTATTTGTTACTTGATTAAAATTTGTGGAGTATTTTTACTTTTCCTTTTTATCTTATTATTATCCTTCTTCTTATTAGTGCATATGTGTGTACTTCATCAAACTACTACTAAAACATAAAAAAAACAACACAATATGTTGGCTCTCTGCCAGGGCCAAAACCTGTCTTCTCTTTAGAGGAAAACCCTTTAGTGAATTTCTCTTATTGAAGCTTCTATTGATAAATGTCAAACCCTATACCCCTGACAATAATTTCATCCAAGCACAAGTCAGGTCCTTCCCTCTTTTTGCACCTTGTTTCCCAACACTTTGTTCCTCAACACTTCCTTCCAGCACTTCATTTTCTGACACTTCGTCTTCCTTCTTTCGACACTTCGTTCTTCTTTCAATTGTTGGTAAGTATTGTTATACTTGCTCTAGAAGACATGCCTTTGATGAGACCCTTCCCTTATGGTGATCCCTTCAATCTCTTAGCCAACCAATGAAATTTTATGACTGTCAAGGGAGGGCTGTTATGACAGTAGTGCAATGCTAATTCTTGCACGTGTGAAAGGTACCCTAGAGAATTAGGGTCCTTTTCCTTCGCTAGATAGATAAGCTTCTTTGCTTGTCTTGGGAGGCCTTGTAGGCCTAGTTTCAAACCCAAACAACACAAGATTATGGATTGCTTGTCCTTTGTTTCATATACGAAGATTTTTCCTCCTTCTCCTCACATGTGTGACTATTTCTAGCCCTAGAAATATTTCCTACCTTTGTTGTTCTTCCTCCTTACTTCGTTGCCCTTGCAGACCCTTTACTTTGTGTTCCTTTGTTCCTTTTTTTCCTCCTTTCATTTGTAGATTTCAGAGCTGATTGAGTGCATTGTATTGGAGTAGACAACCTCTATAAATAGAGGACTATCCCTCCATTTAGGCTGACTAGTCAACCATTTGCAGGCCAGCTTGAAGAGTAGACTTCAAATGGTTTCTTTGGTGGCATTTCACACTTGAAGGAGCTTCTTGATGGTGCCTTAGCATAAAAGGAGACTTGTCTTTGGTTGGATGTTTTCTCTTTGAGTTTAATACATATTTATACGAGATGTAACATGCCCTTAAGGTCTTCAACCTCTTTCTTTTAACTATTTGACTCACCTATAGCACTTTAACTAGTGCTAAACCTATTTCAATGAGCAAGAAACTCATGGACATATAAAAATAATATTTCTTTTCTTGAATAAATACAAATATCAAAAGTACATTTATGAAGACCAAACCTAGTTACATTTCCTTCTACATTTATAAGGAGAGGGGGAGATTTGAACAAAAATTACAAAATATCTTAGTTGAACTCTAGTTGTCTAATCGACTAGCTGTCTCGGTGTGCAAAGGTTCTGCTGCTCAAAATGATTACAATTGGATTTGATTCCATTCTTGAAAATGCAAAAATTACAGAATAATAGACATAAAGAAAATTGAATGATGGTTGAGGAAAATATCTCCCTACCATTCCTGTGATGGCCTCTGATCAGACCACATATTTTCCATGATGTCCCTATTTAGTTGTTCAACCGGTTCACTTGTCGCTTTTGCCTTAACTGCTTGAATTTCCCACTCTCTGGGTCGAGAGCAATCAATTGTCCATTGCTTGTCACAGTAAAAAAATGGAGATCGATCTGATAATCCTTCATTGTATGACTGTGTGGAGCTCCATGCCAAGAAATTAATTTTTAGGTCATCTAAACACTCCTCCGAGAGTCCCATGCTTATTTATCACCATAGATCTTTACCATCAACAAAGATGCTTGATCTGTTCTTATTTACCATGACCATTCGTGCACGTGAAGCAGTCGAATTCATTTCTACTTCCAATGTTGTCCTTGGTTTCTTGTTATAGAGTCTTCCATGGGATTAACCCTTTTTAGTTACCAACTGCTCTATGCCTTTATTCAATATTGTCACTGCTAGCCCATACATTTTTTAAAGCCCTGTACTTCCTTATCAGAGCAATTCCATATCACAATATTCACAGTGGTGCAATATTCTAATCTTTCGATTGCCGACCTTCGATATGATGAGCTCCTTCCGCTTAGCCCTTCTTGCATTTCTCTCCAAAGGATAGAGGGCTTTGAAGTGCCGCTTAGCCTTGAGGTGCCAGAGAATTTTTGATCCCGCCATGGGCTATTTTTTCTTTGTTAAGTGCTTAATGCCCTTGGTTGTTAGAGTCTTTGTGACTGTGGTGCCAACCCAATATCAGAGCCTCGTTATCAGAACTTTTTCAAGTATCAAGTGTTTCAAAGTGCCGACATCCTCAACTTTTGATACACTGACCTTCGATATGATGTCATCACTCCACGTGGCACCTTAGGAGTGATGACACATGTGACCAAAATTTTTCCCCTTAGGCCCCCCTCAAAACACCAAAACTGCCTGCCACATGTCCTTCTGTACCACCACGCCATGCTGATGTCAGATGCCACTGTAGCTTATCAGGACCAATCATATGCCACCATGTGTCTCGCTAGAGGAGAGAGAAAAGGGCCTTCCCACCTTTGGTTTTGCGATGAAATCCTTTGTTAATTTTTTGTCGACGTTCTCGATGGTTTTTAACACTATCAATGCTTCACCCATATCACAACATTTTTTAAAAGGTTCTCATGTTCACAAGTTCCGATCCTCTAATCGCCGATATGCTTGACGCTTTGATGTTGTGATCACTGATATGGCTTAAGCTTCGATGTTGTGATCGCCGATATCTTTGGACTTCCAATATGCGATCTCTGATATTCCTTCCTAAGGATTCAATCCTTGAACTTCAGCATACCATATCCTTTGATTTAGGAGTCCATTGTTGGAATTCCACATATTGTTGGAAATCTTGTTTAGAGAAAAATCCAATGGAGAGGGTCCGATGTAGGCTTTGAGTCCTCCCACGGCTTGAAAGATGATTGGATTATTCTCTACTCATTTACACTTTGGACAGTTGGAAACATATTTTGCAGTAAGTGACAAAATTGGCTCCAATTGGGGATAGTGCCTTGCTGGCAAGGTGCTGAGAACCTACCGAGTAGTAGCCTTCACCATTGGGCATGGAGTAAAAAATATATTGAAAGTATAAAACACAAAAAATCTCTATGGAACTTTATTTTCTAGGAGTCCTTTCCTCATAAAACTGAAATGTAGAACTACAAACTCAAAAAATTGGAAATTAAACACTCACATAGTGAGCTTATTTATATACAAGTCTTGCTTATGCACATGACTCAATTCATTCAAGTGAGGTCAACCTTCCAATGATACCAGCCCAACATATGAGTACTAGACTTTATGCCATTGTTCTCTTGAAAGTCAACAACTAAAATAGGCATGCACCCTTTTAAATCTTGAGGTAAAACATTTAATACATACCCCATAATTGAGATTGGCTGCCGAACAAAGAAAGATGCCATATAGTCATCTACTGGATCATAGAAATGATGATAGAAGTTTATGGCTGTCTCCCTCTCTTGAACAGTTTCCCAACAAGAATATTTCTGTAACAGGAAACCACCGACATTTCTTGGCTCTTCATCTATGGGCTCCTCTAGAAGGAGATGCTGTTGGTAATATTCTCCCCACTAGTTTGGAAGAAGATCTCTTTGAAAGTATGCAACAATCTTATCCTCCTCTGAATCATATGAATCATAAATCAAAGAATATTTTTCAGTTTTAATATCATCTTTTTGAACTTGTTCTCTGTTTGAAAGATGTGGATTGTAAATTGGAGCCTCTTTGTTAACCTCTTGGTGGGCCTCCTCTTTTTGTGTAGCTTCCCATGTCTGGGGTTGTTGTATTCTTTCATTTCTCAAAATCCCATCAGTCATACAAATCATAAGAAGGAGAATCATCAAATTCGGTAGGATAAGTTCTGTGAAGGTGTATTTGCAGCTTGATAATGTCTCCTTCTTCCCTTTATTGATTGCTGAGTGATGCTTCTTGATGAAAGTATATGTTTTCTTAGAGTTGAGCCCCACAAACATCTTCAGCAGGACCATTAACCTTTGAAATATTTTCAACATTAAAATGTGCACAACAATCTTCAAACAAAGGTTCCAATGGATATAATCTTTTGCAAACAAGATTAAATGCCATGTGAAATCTCTTTAAGGAACATATGCTGCCATGAGGTATTTTTCTGTACCAAACTCTATCATCTTCATCTAAAGAATACATGAACAATTTCATATTGACATATTAAAAAACAATACCCTATTTCTCCATGCATTCATGAAAATCCTTGAGGTGCTTGTTCGACCTTCTATATGTGTTTCCACTGAATCTAGGCAAATAGGTATAACATTCATCAACTGAAGGGACATGATGGGGATAACCAACAACAGAAGAAAAATCAGGGATAACCAATTAGCATAAGTAAATATGTGCTTACATACAATTAGCATAAGTAAATATGTGCTTACATACAATTACCATAGGCTATCAAATAACACAAGTAAATTCGTGATTACGCAGGTACTGCAGGCTATCAAATAACACAAGTAAATTCATGATTATATAGGTAGTACAGACTATCAAATAGCACAAGTAAATTTGTGTTTACCCAGGTACTTCTCACTACTTAGCAGCATACATACAACCATGAGAGAGTGAAATTGGAAGCTTCATAACAAAATTTCAGAAGAGGAAAGACATACATGAAATGATATATAACGGGGAAAACATACTGTGCATTGCTCCGATTGGAATCAACTAATCTGCTTCATTAATATTTGAATATGGAGTCCAAAACACTAGTCCATTACATTTAAAATTATATGCTCGAGCACCTTATGAACAAGAAAATTGAACCAAAGTGGATCCACTCTCTCGACAAATAGAGCTCAGAACTTGCAAAAGCAGAATTCAGGCCTCTAGAATGCATAAATTGGGAACCTATCGTAAGTGTTTCTTCCCTCTATTTATAAGGAGAGGGGGACCTTTGAAAAAAAATTACAAACTATCTTAGCCAAGCTCCAACTGTTTGACCTACTAGACATCTCGGCGTGTGAAGGTTTTTCTGACCAAAATTATTACAATCAGATTTGATTCCGTTCTTGAAAATGCAAAAATTACAGAATAATAGGCATAAATAAAATTAAAGGATGGTTGAGGAAAATATATCCCTTCCATTCCTGTGATGGCCTCTGATCAGGCCATGTCTTTTCCATGATGTTCCTCTTTAGTAGATCGTCCAGTTCACTTGTCACTTTCGCCTTAACTGGTTGAAATCCCCACTCTCTGGAGCTGTAAGCAATCAATTGTTGATTGCTTGTCATAGTGCAGAACGAAGATGGACCTCACAATGCTTCATTTTCTGATTGTGTGGAGATCCATGATGAGAAATTAATTCTAAGGGGACCTGCACACTCCTCGGAGAGTCCCATGCTTATTTATCATTCCACATATCTTGACCGTCCACAAAGGTGCCCGATCTGTTATTATTTACCACGACCATTCGTGCATGTGAAGCAGTCGAATTCATTTATGCTACCAATTTTGTCCTTCGTTTCTTGTTATAGATTCTTCCATGGGATTAGCCCTTTTAAATTACCAACTCCTCTGTGCCTTTATTCAATATCGCCACTGCTAGCTCATACATTATTTAAATCCCCGTAATTCCTTATTGGAGCGATTCCATATCACAATCCTCACATTGGTGAAATATTCTAATATTCCGATTGTCGACCTTCGATATGGCGAGCTCCTTCCTCTTATCCCTTCCCACATTTATCTCCATAGGACTGAGGGCTGTGACTTGCCGCTTAGTCTTGAGGTGCTAGAGCAATTTTGATCCTACAAAGGGCAATTTTTCCTTTGTTAAGTGCTTAACACCCTTGGTTCTTTGAGTCTTTGCGACCATGGTTCCAACCCAATATCAGAGTCCCCTTATCAAAAATGTTTTCAAGTATCAATTGCTACAAAGTGCCGACATCCTTAACCTCCGATATGATGTCATTGCTCCACATGGCACCTCATGCGTGGGGACACATGTCACCCAAATTTGTCCCCTTAGGCCACACGTCCTTCCATACCACCACATCATGCTGACGTTAGATTCCACAGTAGCTTTTGAGGACCAATCATTTGCCACTAGGTGTCTTGCTAGATGAGAGAGAAGAGGGCCCACCCACCTTTGGTTTTGCGATGAAATCCTTTGTTAATCCTTTATTAACGTTCTCGACAGTTTTTAACACTATAGATGCTTCACCCATATCAAAACTTTTTTTAAAATTTTCTCATGTTCACAAGCTCCGATTCTCTGATTGCCGATATCATTGATGCTCTGATGTTGCAATTGCTGATATGGCTGATGCTCTCATGTTGCGATCACCGATATATCTGGACCTTCGATATGTGATCTCCGATACATTGGACCTCTGATATTCCTTCCTAAGGTTTCAATCCTTGAACTTCATTAGACCTTCTCCTTTGATCTAGGATTCCATTGTTGGACTTCCACATATTATTGGAAATATTGTTCAGAGAACTATCCAATGGAGAGGGTGTGATGTAGTCTTTGAGTCCTCCCACATCATGGAAGATGACTGCAAGCTTCTTTGCCCATTTACACTTTGGACAACTGGAAACAAATTTTTCATTAAGTGACAACATTGACTCCAATTGGGAACAGTTCCTTGTTGGCATGATGCTGAGAACCTGCAGGCTAGTAACCTTCACCATTGGGCATGGAGTCAAAAATATGTTGAATCTATAAAACCAAAAAATCATGGAACTTTATTTGTTGGGAGTCCTTTTCTCATCAAATTGAAATGCAAAAATACAAACTATAAAAACTGGAAATTAAACACTCACATAGTGATCTTATTCATATACAACTCCTGCTTATGCATACGACTAAATTCATCCAAGTGAGGTCAACCTTCCAATGATACTAGCCCAACATCTAAGTACTAGACCTTATGCCATTGTTCTCTTGAAAGTAAACAACTAAAACATGCATGCACCATTTTGAATCTTGAGGTAATACATTTAATACATACTAAATAATTGAGGTCGATTTCTGACCAAAGAAATATGCCATATAGTCATTTACTGGATCATAGAATTGATGAGAGAAGTTTATGGCCATCTCCTTCTCTTGAACAGTTTCCCGTAGGAATCTTTCTACAACAGGAAACCACTGACATTGCTTGGCTCTTCAACTATGGGCTCCTCCAAAAGGAGATGTTGTTGGTAATCTTCTTCCCACTTGTTTGTCAGCAGGTCTCTTTGAAAGTATGCAACAATCTCATCCTCCTCTGGATCATTTGAATCATAGATCGAAGATTTTTTTTATGAATTTTAATATCAGTTTTTTGAACTTGTTCTCCATTTGAAGGATGTGGGCTGTAAATTGGTGCTTCTTTATTCACCTCTTGGTGGGCCTCCTCTTTTTTTGTAACTTCCCATGATTGGGACTATTGTATTCTTGCATTTCTCAACATCCCACTGGAGTCATATGAATCATAAGAAGGAGAATCATCAAATTCGGTAGAATAAGATCTCTGAGGGTTTATTTGTAGCTTGATAATGTCTCCTTATTCCTTTCTTGATCCCTGGGTGATGCTTCTTGATGCAAGTATATGTTTTCCTGGAGTTGAGCCCTACAAACATCTTCAACAAAATCACTAACCTCTTAAATATTTTCAACATTAAAATGTGCACAATAATATTCAAACAGAGCACTCGGTGGATATAATATTTACAAAAAAGATTAAATGCTATGTCAAAGCTCTTTAAAGAAGATATTCTTCCACGAGGTATTGTCTGTACCAAAATATAGCATTTTCATCTAAATAATACATGAACAATTTCATTTTCACATCTTTTTAAACAATACCCCATTGTTCCATGCATTCATGAAAATCCTTGAGGTGCTGGTCCAACCTTCTATTTGTGTTTCCACTCAATCTGGAAAAATATGTATACCATTTGTTGTCATTTTATATTTTTGAGGTTGAGGGAGTAAACACATAGGACAGCATCAAAACCACTTTTGAAGCTGGGATCTAGCCCTGCGAGCTTCAGAGAGGGATCTCTTTGTAAAATTTAGCTATGTTTGATGTAAATTTTAGGTTAGTTATGACTGTAATGATTGTATTTCTTTGTTGATTAAATTTCTATAATTCCATTGGGCTATGGAGTCTAAAGATTAACTGGATTCACAGGGAAACCTAGGTTTCACTAGTTGGATCTTTTAGAATTTCAAATGGATTATGAAACATAAGAAACATAAAGTTCAATAGAAACTGAGGAGTAATGAAGGATTCCTTAATTTGACTTCAATAGAAAACATATAAATTACTAACAACCAGAATAGGGTGTTTTGTATAACATATTCTATTCATCTTAGTTTCTGTTATGTAATTAAGCTTTTCAGTAATGATAGAGAAAGGAGACAATGATTAAACACATAAACTGAAGAAGAACATCACCATTTCGTACACCACATGAATCCTATGAAAATTTCCTTGTATTATTGATGCTTCCAACAACTTTGAAAAATTACAATTCGTAGAGGAAATTATATTCAACAATCAACCTCTCTTACTTGAAATGATGAAGTATTTATAAAAATTCTAAACTAAAATGTCTTGAAAAAATATCAAGATTTGTTACAAATATCTCAAACTGTCTTACACAAGTAGAAATAAAATATAGGACATTAAAAACTAATGAATCTACTTGGCACTATCTTTGTGGATTGGTGGTGACAAAAAGAGAAAATCGAATTTGATTGCAACTCTTCTTTGATGAGGTGGCATCCTAGTCACTAACTTTCTTTGAGTTTTTTCCTCCCGAAATTATGAAAAATAGGGTAATACTTTTGTATATTCCAAACCATAATAGGTGTTAGGAAATAGAGAATTTTTCGTAAATGATGATGTTGGCAACAAAACCTCTTTCAGTTTTTGAAAATTCATTTCCACCTGCTCAGAAACCGCATTTGAAAACACTGACTGAAAACAAGGAAATTTAGGAAAATATACCTACAAATATTGATCCGAATATCCCAAACCATAATAGCCATTACAAAAGGGAGAGAGGTTTCTGTGCATGAAGATGTTAGAAACAAAAACCTCTTTCCGATTTTTAAAATTCATTCTCAGTTGTTTGTAAACCATGTTTGAAATTAATGTGTTGTATAGGGATAAAAAACATAATTTAACTGACCATGAAACAAACATATGACGTGGAGGTGGGAGGTGACATGGAGGTGGGGGATAATGTGGAGCCACATGGTTGGAGGAAATATGATTTGGTGATAGAATAGGAGTGGAATATGAGGAGGGACATGGTGGGTGGACGTTGGCGCAAGAGTAATAGGCGAAGAATACGTGGTGGTTGAGTGGAAGTGGGGGGTGACATAATCGGGAAGGTGGTTTGCGGCAAGGAGACAATACCACTTTTGGAGGGGAAGAGGCAGATTGTGGTATTAGTGAAGGGGGTCCGAAATACTTTGGGGGAGACACGTAACAACGAGCCCCGGGGGTAAAACCACTACTTTGGGAACACCCCCCCCCGCCCCCCCCACACCGATAAAGGGAGATGAGGTGAGGGCATCTGAATTAGATCATGTGCCGTCAGATCGTTTGTGCTCTAAATATCAAGCACGAAAGATGTGCACAATTTTACCATATATAACAAATCTCCTTACGTCATTATCAATTTTACAATAAAATCAAAGTTATAGTAGCAAGGTCTTATTACAATTTATTTAATCACATTTAAATGATGTGATTAATTTAATCTAAACAAACTTAATTATTCTCTAACGCTGCATTTTGAATTGCAAGCATATTTTTTCATTTTCTCAAGGTTTTTACCTTTTTTGAAAATAATTTACAACATGGAATTGTTAAACACACATGGGCAACAACAAATAGGAAAGATAAAACATGACAATACTTTTTTTTTATTAACAAGAGATATACATTTATAGTAAATTGTTTTACCATTGGGTTTCACATCCCAAGGTCTCTTGGACTTATTTTTTTCTATTCGGCTTCCACACTAACCCATTGAGGATTAGGTGTCCAACATTCCCCCCCTTAATCCGAAGGGTTATGTATGAGTCTAAGAAGAGAGCTGTAATACAAAATGTGCAAAAATGCATGGCAACACTAGGATGAATGTGCTCTCTGAAATGTTGGTATAAAGGGCGGTGGTTTAAGGATGACCACCAACACTGGAATTCTTAGTGCAGTTCCCAGAACTCTTCCAAAACTGGCAAGAAGCTGAAGTCTTCTGCTAGAGGAAGTGCTCTTATTGTTTTGAAGAGGGAAAACTTCAACCATGAAATGGAGGTCTCACCCCACATAAAAGGGAGAACTTCAACCTGAAAAGGGAAGTATCAACCTGTGATGGTTTAAGGATGACCAACAACTCTGGAATGCTTAATGCAATTCCTGGAACTCTTCCAAAACTGGTGAGAATATGAAGTCTTTTGCTAGAGGAAGTGTTCTCAATTTTGTTCCTGGAATTCTTCCAAAACTAGCAAGAAGCTGAAGTCTTCTGCTATAGGAAGTGTCCCAGATTACCAACTGAAGGCATGTTCACGGGCATCTTTGTCTCTGGCTACAACTCTGAAACTGGTGTGGCAGGTTGTGGCTCAAGCTTGCTTGATGTGGCTTTGAAGCTTGTAGATGATCATCATTTCCCCCCCTGTTAGATACAAGGTGAGATGATGGAGAAAACTCAACTGCAAGACTGTTCAATACTTTAGAAGAAGTTTTGACATGTGATTGGAATATCTTCTTGGTTGTTGATTCCCATTGCCAAGAAGCGGTCCATCCAAGATGAATCTTTGTTCTTGCAGGACGTTTGTTTATGAAGCATATGTTTGAAGAATGTCTGGTTTTATGACAGTGCTTACATGGATGAAGATCAAAACAATGATCTTTCAGATGGCCAAATCGGTGATAGTGTTGGCATTTCACAATCTGTTGTTGTTGCTGTGGAAGAGGGGCATAATCTGGAACAACTAGAGGTGAACTGTCATGAAGAACATGTGGAGATGAATCATCCTAAGGAAATCCAATAGTTTGAAATTGAATTGGCTTTGAGTAGTCTGGAATATGAAAGGACAAGTCCTTGTCATATCCAAGACCAGTTCTGTGCTTGTTGTGGACAAGTTATTCCCAAGGTCTAATGATGGGCTTGGGAAGTGCAGACTGAGTTTATGCATCTGCATGTACAACTGTTGCTTTATTGGGTACTAATTTTGAATCAACTGTAACATTATTGACTTGCTTCTGATGGGTTGCAGTCTCAATGTTATTAACAGAAACATGTTCAGAATGATGACTCCTTTGTTTTAATTCTTCTTGCTGTAGCTGAGTTTCGAGCTGCAAAAATTCTATCTTCTCTTGTGCATTTTAAAGACAGACTTGAATGTCACAGAGAGTGTCTTTACTGATTTTCATTTTGTTGTTAGCAATTGACATGATTAGAGTTCTCAATAACTCCAATAATCGATGAATTTTTGTCATTATTTAAACAACTCAAGTCAAAAAATGATCACAAATGTACTTGTAAAGGCAAATAACTAATAATGCAATGTTCTTCAAAATTAAATGTGCCCAATGATAAGAGGGAAATCTACTCAATTTATAATCCTTTGCCAGAAATAAATATTTCCCTTGAAAAATGATTCTCCTTTATGTCCGGATGTCAAATAAATTCCTCTATTGTATGCCAACAAACAATAAGTACATTGGAAGAGTTCAAGCTCACAATACAGTTCACATAATGTTCATTTGTCCATTGTCTCAAATAATCACTTTATTCTACCAGCTTCAATAGAAAACCCTTACATTTCTCTTCAAGTTATCCCATCCTCTTTCACTAAAGTTGGAAACTTGACTCCTCCTACTGTTGATAACGAATTGACGGGATAGAGAAACACGTGCTAGAAGGTAAATATCAGATATCAAGAAATGTCAAAGTGATGTCACTTGTTAGGGTTTCTGTATTGTCTCTATATGTTAGAGCTCGAAATGACGATCAATGCACCATTAAAACATATCATAAAGGAAACAACACATGGCCATAAAAACTATATCAACCCAACATACAAACTCATGTAAAAAACCTCATGCATAATGCCATCCAAAAATAATGCACAGTCTTGTTTCCAAAACTACAATGTATAGCCTTTGTCTCATGCTTCCTCGATGCAATTCGAATTGCTATTCTCCAACACTTTTTCTAAGGTGTGTAATTTGACACACAAGACAATGCCTTAATGGAGTGTTAAACCATGAACGTCCAGGCTGAAGAAAGGTCGTGTCTCTCTCCTGCTTGATTTCAGTACCTTCGGTCGTAGGATGGGCTTCCAGGGACGTGGGAACTTATGCCCTTATCCTATATCTTACACCGATTACAACAAAACCACTATTTATTTAGTCGAACCATGGATGTTGACCTGCGTCAGCATGGCCATCAGCGACAACTTTGTCCTTGACTCTGCTGCGCCTTTCAAGTTCAAAGACTAATAAAACCTAGCGAACAGAGCACCACGAAAAACCTTGATAGATGCTTGATTTGTTTCATGTCCCAACAACGAAAACCAGTTCTCAAAGTGGACATTCAATGCAATTCCACGTGTTTTGAATGCATAAAATCTCAACAACTTAGAAGATCTACAAATGTACTCAATCTTTTGGCATATATGTTGCATAGCTTTGATATCTTCTCCTTTAATTTGTGCTTTCACATCACCAGTTTTCTTTGGATTTGATCTAACTTGTATATCCTCAACACTATAGTATCTTCGAAGCTTTTCAACATACTCTTTGAAACACCATTTTCACACCAGTAGATCTGTTTTTCCCAACTGTTAGCAATTTGAAAGGAAGCACCCTCACCGATCGAGCAAGGGATTTCGAATTTGCCTCTCCAGCGATAGAAAATTTTGAGTTATTTCACCCAGATGGAGGAATATGCCTCGGAAACCAGATAAACCAATCTTTTCTTTCTCAGATGCATGTTTTGGAGCCATAAGCTATCTCGACTTAAAAAAGAGAGGACGGGTTTTTGCATCGATCAAAGGGATCATTAAAACAACCAAAATGAGTGGAGCTCGAATCTCTTTTGGTGGCATACGGTTTGAACCCTACTATCATGTTTGTGGACACAAAAGCCACCATTTGTTACGAAGCATGGGTGTGCACTGGAAGGAAGGCGATGGGAGCTAGCTATGTATGGAGGAGGTCGTGGAATATAACCTACGCATCGAGCAGCATTCAAAACCAGGAGGCTTCCACCTTCCTCGACAACTTTGCTGCATCAACACCACCTTGAACATGCAATTCCATTCCAAAGGCGACAACGTAGGTAATGCTGAGTTGAGGTAAGGAACGGTGATGGGACAGGGAATCAGTATTGTCCTCATCGAGCGATAATAGGGTAACGACCGAGAATAATCATGACAAGCGGAAAATAGTAAATGGTTCAGCCAAAGATGCAACAAACGTCTGATCACGTTAAACAGGTGGCAAAGCCAAATTTAAGATAAATTCAATCTAGAAATAAGAATGATAGTTATTTTTAAGGAAATTCGCAGACTACAGAAGGCAGTTTCTTATCCAGAAAATAAACGCTCTTGGTAGTTGTTCTAACATGAAAAGATGGCAGAGGAACAGAGTCATACCACCAGAAATTCCATTCCAGCAAGTCGGACCAGTGATATCACCGAGCATAACGGTTTGGAGGGTGAACCATTTCAGAGAGAATAAAACGTATATGACAGATACCAGAGATTATATGAGAGGTGGCTGCATATTAGAGCAAGGAGCAACATATATATTAGAAATTGAATTCTGTCAGATGGGCAGCGTATTATATGGGAAGCATGAGGTTTCAACGATGGGTCTCTTAGCAAGGACACATGCATACAATTTGCAGCAGTAATAAATAAACCATTTCAAGGTAGCAAAGACCCAAATTTTAAATCCTCCATAGCACTACAAAGCTGTAGACAACTTTTTAATACAACAAGAAACTCAAAAACAAAGTTTTGGGGTCTTGAGATTTTATTCCAAATCAATTTTATAAGAACAAATCCTGCAATTCATTATTTCATCGCTTTATTCTGAGTAAAGCTTCAAACACCAGCATACAAAACTCAATGCAGCTGACTGAAATGAATGCAGTGTCTAAGCTTTCAATGCTTTCAACCAGATTCACAACGTCCAACACAATTCAATGTATACATCCCACATATCACGACCAACGACCATAATGACATGCAAAGAAAGGCCACACTGACGTAGTGGCTCACACTTGAGCAGAGCAGGAATTCGCCCACTCTGATACCATGTTAAACACACATGGGCAACAAAAAATAGGAAAGATAAAACATGACTGTACATTTTTTATTAACAAGAGATATACATTTATAATACATTGTTTGACCATTGGGTTTCACATCCCAAGGTCTCTTGGACTTCTTTTTATCTATTCGGCTTCCACACTAACCCATTGAGGATTAGGTGTCCAATAGGAATATTATTTACAACATCCAAAATATAAGAATCATCAGCTATAATCAAGCCATCCTATAAAAATTATAGGACCCTAACAGTGGCTTCAGCTAGGGATGACACTTCCTGGTGAAGTGTCAAGAACACTGTAGACTAGTAGCCTGATTCATTGGGCCAATCCCAAATCTACAACCCGCTCTATCATAAAAATCTCTGTGATTGAAAATATTCAAACTAGAATGAAAACCATTCTGCACATTGAAATCTGAAATAGACATTGAACTAAAAGTTGTACTGCTATCTAAAACTGAAATTGACAATAATTCTTGGAAAAAAATGCTCAGAGTGCTGAGCTTATTTTCACACTGCTACCTACTCTACACTGTTGAAAGTTATGTTGAATCAATTAATACAAAAATACCAATGAATCCAGTCAAGTAGCCGTTGAAACAAGTGGGTTGCTTAACTATTTGTTAGCACAATCAAAAGGACATCTTGACTTTTTTCCCATAAAAACAAAGCTGTAGAGTGAAATGGCAACTACTGTTGAATCTGGTAATAAAAACATGATTGAACACTTGAGATGAAAAGAATCTCCATGTAGTTTTCTATAGGATCAATAAAGACATGATTAATTGGTTTACCTTGCAGGCCTTCATTTACAGATTAAGCATGGAAGATTTCTTTAGTTGTATTCTCAAGGTTAAACCCTGATACCCACTGTTAAATTTCAGTCTTGTACTTGAAAAAATAATTCTCAACAATATACAAATCAAAAGGCAATACAATCTCCTCTTGTTTTGGATAAGGAATATTTTACAAGAATTGTTTAGGATCTCGGAAATTATAGGACTAAATCTGATAATCCAAAAGTTCAATATCCTTCTCAAATATTTCATCAACTAACTTGAGAAAACAATCTTTACTTTCAAGATAAAAATCTAATTCATCGCTGAATTCTTTTAAAACTTCACAAGACATAGGATTTGCCACATAACCTGTCATCTTGTTTAGAAAGAAATCTGATCAACTTGCAGTGGACTTGCCATGAGTTTTGTACAAATCTGGATTCTTTGATAATGGAGTCACACTGAAAACTTTGAAGCTCTGGATACTTTGAGTGTGGATTCGCCAGATGAATGATACGACCTTCTTGTGTATGATCATTGTCCACCATTAGTAATCAGAACTGGAACTTGATACACTTTTTTGGGGAATGTGAAAGGTTTGTCCGTAGTATGGTTGCCAGGATGTGGTCGTTCGATATTTTTAAGGTTGAGGGAGTAAACACATAGGAGAACATCAAAACCACTTTGGAAGCTGGGATCTAGCCCTGCCAACTTCAAAGAGGGATCTCTTTGTAAAATTTAGCTATGTTTGATGTAAATTTTAGGCTAGTTATGACTGTACTAATTATTTTTGATTGGATTGCTTGATTGATTAAGTTGCTATAATTCCTTTGGGATATGGGGTCTAAATATTAACTGGATCTGCATCAAATTTTTAAGGAGTTTCACAGGGCAAGCTAGGTATCGCTAGTTGGATGTTTCAAAATTTTAAATGGATTATGAAACAGAAGAAATGTAAGGTTCAATAGAAACTAAGGATCAATGAAGGATTCCTTTATTTGAATTCAACAGAAAACATATAAATTACTAATAGCCATAACAGGGTGTTCTGTATAACATATCTTATTCATCACAATTTCTATTATGTAATTAAGATTTTCATAAATGATAGAGAAAGGAGACAATGATTAAACACATAAACTGAAGAAGAACATCACCATTTCGTACACCACATGAATCTTGTGAAAATGTCCCTATATTATTGATGCTTCCAGAAACTTTGAAAAATTACAATTCGTAGAGGAAATTATATTCAACAATCAACCTCTCTTAGTTCAAATGATGAAGTATTTATAAAAATTCCAAACTAAAATATCTTGAAAAAATATCAAGATTTGTTACAAATATCTCAAACTATCTTACACAAATAGAACTAAGATATAGGACATTAAAAACTAATGAATCTAATTGGCACTATCTTTGTAGATTGGTGGTGAAAAATAAGAGAAATTCAAATTTGATTGCAACTCCTTTGATGAGGTGGCATTCCAACCATTAACTGTCTTTGAGGTTTTTCCTCTGAAATTCTGAAAAATATGGCCCTCTAATACCTTTGTATATCCCAAACCATAATAGATTTATAAAACTAAGAGAGTGTTTTGTAATTGATGATGTTGGAAACAAAAAACTCTTTCACTTTTTGAAAATTCACTTCCACCTACTCAGAAACTGCATTTGAAAACATTGACTGAAAACAGGGAAATTTGCGAAAATATACCTGCAAAGATTCATTCAAATATCGCAAAACATAAAAGCTGTTACAAAACTGAGAGAGGTGTTTATTGATGAGGATGTTAGAAACAAAAAAATATTTTTGATTTTGAAAATTCATTCTAAGTTGTTTGTAAACCATGTTTGAAATTACTGTGTTGTATAGGGAAAAAAAACATAATTTAACTGACCATGAAACTGACATATGACGTGGAGGCAGGAGGTGACATGGAGGTGGGGGATAATGTGGAGGCACATGGTTCGAGGAAATATAATTAGGTGGAAGAATAGAAGTGGAAGATGAGGAGGGAAATGGTGGGTGGATGTTGGTGCAAGAGTAATAAGTGGAGGATATGTGGTGGTAGTGAAGTCTCGGTTGAGTGGAAGTGGGGGGTGATGTAACTGGGAAGGCGGTTTGCGGCAAGGAGTGGATACTGCTTTCAAAGAGGGTCATAGGTGAATTGGTGTATTAGTGAAGGGGGGTCCGAAATACTCTGCGGGAGACACGTAGTAGTGGGGCCCAGGGGTAAAACCACTACTTTCGGTGGGGACAAGAGGAAAATTTTGATATTAGTGAAGGAGGGTTCAAAATACTCTGCAGGAGACATGTGGTAGTGGGGCCTGGTGGTAAAACCACTACTTTCAGACCCCCCTTGATAAAGGGAGATAAGGCGAGGGGGTCCAAATTAGATTGAGTGCCATCAGGTCGGATGTGCGCTAAAGATCAGATGTAGAAGATGTGCGCAGTTTAACCATATATGGAAAATATCCTTATGTCCTTATCAATTTTACAATAAAATCAACGTTATAGTACCAAGGCTGTATTACAATTTATTTAATCACATTTAAATGACGTGATTAATTTAATCTAAACACACTTAATTATTCTCTAATGCTGCATTTCGACTTGCAAGCATATTTTTTGATTTTCTCAAGGTTTTGACCTTTTTTAAAAATAAATTACAACATGGAATAATATTTACAACATCCAAAATATAATAATCATCAACTATAATCAAGCAATCCTATAAAAATTATAGGACCCTAACACCATTCATGAACTGAAGGGACATGATGGGGATAACCAACAATAAAAGAAAAAACTAGGGGGGCAAATTTGTTAGCCAAGAATGGAGGAAGGGCTATTTTGAAAACCCATTTAGGTGAGTGATCTCAAGTTCAATTGTAGGGGAAGTTTCTACTATTTAGCATCAGAGCGAGTATGAGGCCTCTTGAAAGCCAGGATGGCCAAATAATGATATAGACAGTGGAGTCACCAGGGTGTTTACAATAATATTCAAATAGTGGAGTCGCCAAGGTGAGAGATCTTCAACCCACATTGCCCTTACTCACCCGACAAAGGGAATATAGAAATTGTTGTAGCCAGGGAAAAGTAGTCTGATTCTTCCCTAAAAACGATGCCAAAAAGATGTTGTAGCATTTTCTATCTCCTACCACACAAGCGCTTCAGAAGATATAGAAACCTCATAGATACATCCTCTCGGTTGATAGGAGACCAATGCCTAGGGTATCTGAGAGGAGTGTTTTTGAAGATTATCTAAAGACTTTCTACTACACTCCATATGTCACGTAATTGGTTCAATAACCCTTCACCAAGATAAATTCAAGAAAACACATATATCAAAATAAAAATTGGTAGTTATGGCTAATTTCAAAGAGAAATGCGTTGGTTTTCGTGGCCGACACACAACAATACATAGTTTAACATTGTTATTGTTGTATATATGGTGAGGAAGGAAATGAGGGAAATCGATGCAAATGGCTGGACATAACACATAATCCTAAGAAACAATCTCCAACATAATATGGAAGAGTGAGGAGGTGAAAATGCAGAAAAAGTGGAGTACGAATTAAGGTCTCAAGCTCTATGCCTCATGAATACATTTGTCACCAATTAGAATAACTAAATATGTGCTTACATATAGTTACTATAGGCTATCAAATAACACAAGTAAATCCGCAATTACGTAGGTACTATAGGATATCAAATAACACAAGTAAATTTGTGTTTACACAGGTACTTCTCACTACTTAGAAGCATACATACAACCATGAGAGAGTGAAACTGGTAGCTTCATAACACAATTTCAGAAGAGGAAACATATACATGAAATGACATACAAAGGGGAAAACATGCTGCACATTGCTATGTGGGTACTATGTGGCAAGTCGTATCTGATGTGGAAATGGTTAAGGGGCCCATATTTCAAATGCACATAACTTTTGATCCAAGGGTCAGGTTGGGATAAAACTTATATTGCCAAAATATGTTGGCGAGATGGATGCGATGGTGTCATTCAAAGTTGATTCCACCAACTTTGGGAAGGAAGAAAATTTTGTAACCCCATTTGCGTGATGAAACTATGGAGGTTAGATTAATTAAAGGTAACACCTCTCACTAGGCTTGAAAAGTACAAGGGGGTGGGAGGAAGTGCTACACTACTTTAATTAATGAAATGTGTTAAGTATTTGTATGATTTGTTAACTATTGTGGATAATCCATGGGATGGTTTGTCATAACATATTTGAGAAATTATACTAAAAAATCTAAATCTACACTATGAGGGTTTATTTTATTTTTTATTTTTTATTTTTTATTTTTATATTTGTAAATTATTGTTTATTGTGTATGTATGAAAATTATAATTATGAAGAAAATAGAGAATAATCATTTATTGTATGACTTTGTGGAGCTCCATGATGAGAAATTATTTCTCAAGTGACCTGCCCACTCCTCCGAGAGTCCCATGCTTATTTATCATTCCACAGATCTTGACCGTCCACAAAGGTGCGCGATCTGTTCTTATTTACCACGACCATTCATGGATGCAAAGATGTCAAATTCATTTCTATTTCCAAAGTTGTCCTTGGTTTCTTGTTACAGAGTCTTCCGTGGGATTAACACTTTTCAATTACCAACTCCTCTGTGCCTTTATTCAATATCGCCGCTGCCAGCCCATACATTATTTAAAGCCCTGTACTTCCTTATTCGAGCGATTTCATATTGCAATCTTCACTGTGGTGTAGTATTCTAATATTTTGATTGCTGACTTCTGATATGACGAGCTCCTTCTGCTTAGCCCTTCCCACATTTCTCTCCATAGGACCGAGGGTCATGACCTGTCGCTTGGCCTTGAGGTGCTAGAGCGCTTTTTATCCTGCCAGGGGCTATTTTTCCTTTGTTAAGTGCTTGACGTGAGTCTTTGCGACCGTGGTGCCAACCTAATATTGAAGCCCCCTTATCGAAAAAATTTCAACTATCAAGTATTATAAATTTCCGACATCCTCAACCTTCGATACACTGACCTTCGATATGACGTCATCGCTCCATGTCACACCTCATGAGTGGTGACATGTCACCCAGATTTGTCCCCTTAGGCGCCCCTCAAAATTCCAAAACTACCTGGCATGCGTCCTTCTGTACCACCACGTCATGCTGATGTCAGATGCCACTGTAGCTTATTGGGACCAATCATATGCCACCACGTGTCTTTCTAGAGGAAAGGGAAAAGGGCCTGCCCACCTTTGGTTTTGTGATGAAATTCTTTGTTAATATTTTATCGGCGTTCTCAGAGGTTTTTAACACATCGACGCTTCACCCATATCGCAACTTTTTTTAAGAGGTTCTCATGTTCACAAGTTCTGATTATCCATTCGCCAATATGCCTGACACTCTGATGTTACAATTGCTGATATGGCTGATGCTCTAATGTTGTGATCACCGATATCTTTGGAACTTCGATATTTGATCTCCGATATATCGGACATGTGATATTCCTTCCTAAGGCTTTAATCCTTGAACTTCAGTAGACCATATATTTTGATCCAGGAGTCCATTGTTGGACTTCCACATATCGTTGGAAAGCTTGTCTAGAGCACTATCGACTGGAGAGGGTTCAATGTAGACTTTGAGTCCTCCCATGACTTGGAAGATGACTACAATATTTTTTTGCTAATTTACACTTTGTACAGCTGGAAACACATTTTGCAGTAAGTGACAACACACTGTTTGATGCCTCAAAATGCCCATAGAAGGTTTCAGACCCTAATTTGCCAAACTAGTTCTTGTTGGTAAAAATGACCATATGAGCTAATTTCTCTACTTTTTCCACTCTTTAAACATTGAGATGGATGAAAAACAATATAATGATCCAATATAGATCACATCTCCCATTTCAGGATAATTTTGATTGTCACAAGCTTACATAGAATGAGGTGAGGAATTTATTACTCCACATTGTCTTGGCGATACCATTTAGTTTTGGTTGGAAGTTGTCCTTTCAACCCAATTTTCTAAAGGTAATGTTGTGTGTGTCTTGCAGTTTTGGACCTCTTTTGAAAAAATATATGCTCTGTCAACTTTGCCTAAACATTTGGTGCCAAATCATCTATATGCATGAAGATGGTTTACACTTTTGGGTCAAACGTGGCGATGAAATTTTAAAATTTTACTTTTTTAATTGAATTGAAACCTTCAAAATTCATATAAGTGTTGTGAATTTTTATTTAAAGTAAAAACACAATTTGTGCACAATTATGTTGTTCTAATGATATTTTTTTGCAAAAAAATAGTATCATATAATCTGTCAATTTTCCATTAAATGAAATGTTTGTCCTTGCAAATTTTTGCACATTTTAACAGGTATGCATGTGTTCACGTGTAATAAGTTAGTCTAATATATAAGCATGATCTATAGAGATAAGTTATGCATTTTTAATGTAATTTTTTATTTTTTATTTTTCTAAGTTGACGAATTAATATTTGAATTTCTTTTTTTAGACATATGCGTTCATGTACAATTTTTTTCTACTATTAAAATAAATTTAAAAACCAAGAGTACCCTTTTGAATAGGAATCGTAAATGAAGATGGTGATATTTTTTGATTTTTTTTGTATATTTTATGTTATCGATTTTTCATTTAGCACCTTTGAAATTGTAAAAAAACTTTCAAGCATAACATTTAAAAGGAAATTAGATGAAAAATATCATATGGATTCAAAAATGTCAAACTCATATTCCATTAGATAGAGGATTCCTTCACAAATCCAGCATGATCAATTTTGCTACCTAAGGACAAATGTTGCCTTAATTCCACCAAGCTACAAAATGGTGTTGTAGATAAATCTGTAGAAGGGGACCTAAAACTATGTGTTTTAGGTCCTCAATAGCTTGATCAAGCACTTAAAAAGCTTGACTTAGCACTTAAAAAGCTCGTTTGAGCAATTAAGTTAAAATTTGAAATAACTTGATTGAGGGTTTAACAAACCCTTGATCAAGCTTTTGACATTGTTAAACAAAGATGCTTGATCGAGCCCTTCCAACCATAATTCCCCAGAAACCGAGCAACCAACTATATTAATGACATTGATTAGGAGTCTATGGACCTAGGAGCTTGTTCGAGTTATTGCTCGATCGAACCCCTGCTGCCACCAAAATGAAAAGAAAAAAAACCACAACTGAATGTTCATTCATGGAAAAATAACACAGCATGGAAATTACACAAAAATTGACGACAAACATGGGAAATTGGAGAATTCAATCTCAAAAAAGAGAGCAAGTGCCAAGCATAGAGGAAGTGTGAGAAAAAGTTAGAGAAAGGATGAGGAACATACGACAAAGGTTGAGAGAACAAGAATGTTATCCAATTTAACAAATTCATGCAAATACAAGTAATTATTTGTGTCACTTCTTATATTACTTGCTCCATATTGTATGCATTAATAAATATGATTCAAGACAAGAAAAAAATGGAGAATGAAACAATATAACTAAGATAAAATACGTAGTGAAAGTAATACCATGTATTTAAACATTGAGATGCAACAACAACTAAAGAAAAATCACTTGGCGTGATTAATGGTTCATTGCAAATTTGAAACCACTTGAATTCATGCAAATTGTGAACCACCTTCGAATTTTAGTCATTGAGGGTAACCCACAAAAAATAAGGATGTGATTTAACCAAATAAAACCATTACATTTCGATATATTATTTACATGAATTACAATTCATGGCAATATTTATAAGAGGAATTTGCAAAAAGGTTTGTCACATAGGTGCTACAAAACCTATAAACATTAGTTTGACTGAAGATCAATATCTTTGTAGGAGTTCAAATAGAGAAATGTGTCGAGATCTAGGGGCAAGAGTATTCTTCCTTCCAATGTGCATGTTGAGAAGACATTCTTTGTTAAACATATAACAACATTAAATATTTGTGACATTCATCATCATAACATAATGGTTCCTTGAATCCTAAATGATGATCCCTACCTTTGAAAGCTTGACAAGTTTCTTCTTGAAATCCTCATGAAAGTTATGAGAAATTTTTCAATTGTGTTCAAAGACATAAAAAGTGTAGTGTAGATTTGTGTTTGCACAAAGGTCCATTACTGCATATCACTACAATGCTCTATGAAATACTCTTGATTAATAAATATTAAATTCATATATTATAAATGCAAAAGAAACAAATTAGCATGCACATATTGATGCTATGCTAAATGTTTACAATGTTAATCTTCTTAGATTGTGGCAATCTAATGTTGATTTTCATCTAGTTGTTTCTCAACATGTAATCATGCAATATATTGCAAAATATGCTTCAAAAGTAGAAAATATGTTATAAAGTTGTCAAGATTTGATTAAAAGAATCGAAAACATAAAAGACATTGGATATCCTTCTTTACATGCATAAGAAAGGTTCTTTGTAGAAACACATAAATTTTTTAATCCTCGTACCCCTCCTTGTGCCATACTTGATTATTGTGCTAAAATTTCCATGTACATTCTCCAAAAAAAACACTCAAATCACTTATGCCCCTCTTCATCACAAATGATAACAATTTACATCCATTGTTGATAATACTTTGAAGCATCTTCATTATTATCTAAATCCACTAAAACTTCTATCTCAATTTCTTTTTGTTTCCTATTTATAATTTCATTGGTATTATGATATTTCTCGTTCCACACTTCTTCCATTTTTGTTTGGAATTGTGAAATTCTTTGTTGTCATGATAAGTTCTTCCTTTGAGAAAGTTCTTCTTACTATTGCTTTATGGTAATTTTAGTTACACGTTTTAAAACACTAAATGATATGGTGCTTCTAATGAAGAAAAGTTTTTACAACTAATTTGATCTTGAATAGCGTTTTTCAAATATTAACACACTTAAAAACTAGTTGAATAGGTTCCTTCTTGTATGGAGTGTGTATTTGTGTATTGTATGTTTTTTAGTCATAAATAATCTTATAATTAAATTGGTACAAGTATAGATACAATTTTTTTCTCTCTCATGAAATCAACTTGGCCCTTCAATTTGGTAATCACTAGCTTGATTTTTAAAAAATATTTCATTCTCTCAAATTCAAAATATTCTCCATATCCTTAAGTCAGTAACAGTTCCCTCAATATGTATTTATACTTCTTATATAAGAATACACTTTAATTTCTATTAGTCTTTAGTTCAACAACCTTGCAAATTATCATACAATATCTTCTTCATCAACTTTTCTATCTTCATCCTCTTCTAATTTTTGAGCCACTCTCTTTGGTTTCTTTAGGTTTTTATTTACTCTTCCATTCTTCTAATTTTATTCCTAACACCTATTCTTTTTTAGTCACTTTTCTATTTCCTTGTCTTCTCACAATCCCTTTTACTCGGATTTTGATTGAAATGTTTGGTGAATGAGATATATGAACAAAAGTATAACACCATCCTTGTCATAGGGATCACTTTTAGTTTGGGATTTATATAATCTTTTGAAGAAATGAAAAATTGTTGCTAAGAAGAATTAATTTTGAAAAAGGTCAAATGTTTCACTTGGTAAATGTGACTTCTTGTGAAACCAGACAAAGCTTTAGATCTATTCACTAGTAAAATTTTTGGGTTATAGAATAACATATCACCTTTATCATACACCCTTCAATCCTATGCCCAAATGGCTAGCTTTTTTCATTTCTTAAACGTGTGTTGGGGGAAGAGTGAAGAGAGATTATTGCTTATGGGATTGTATTAGTTAGGAAATAGGTATATTGAATTTGCAACTATTTTACAAATTGCATACCTTTAACTAGTTTGCAAATTTCTTATCCTTTACATAAAGTTGGATTACAAACAAATACTAAGTAAACCTTTTATAACTTTCAAATGAACTTTATAACCTAGATAAAATTATTATACACTTCATGACAATAACTCAAATGACATACAACAAAAACAAAAACACTATTGAACAATGTTTTCATCATTATAGAAACATTTCAAATTTTGAGAAAAATTATGTGTACAAATTATAAGACATTAATCCTTTTAATGTACTTTGTCTACAACAACCTTTTATAAAATATTTTTTAGCTTTTCATAAAAATATTTGACAACTTTGGACATAGTTTTTTATCCAAGATATTTTATTATCATTCCTGAAATATTATAATTTTGTGCTCGTCAAATATGTCAATCCATAGAAGCCAATTCATTTTTAAATATATTTGGATGGTAGTTATAAAGAAAGGCATCAAACCATATTTTGGATGTTATCTATAAGAAAAGGCATTGAGCCCATATCTTGAATGACACGACACTCATTCTATCCATGTGTGTGCTCTTCTATTGGGTGTTCACAATTGTGACATCCCTTGAAGTTAAATCATGATTTATGCATAAGCAACAAATTTAAGCTATTTCAATGGCTTGGTTTCATGAAATTTATTTGTTCATATGCTTAACATGTAATGGTTTCACGTGACTCCAATTTTTTCTAGGCATCAACATGTCTAATTTGAGTAAATATTAAAAAAATGCATTTTAAAAGGTAAGTATACAAATATTTGAATGATTTTTTTGGAAGATTTAATTATCAAGTTACTTAATTCAATTTAGTTGGTAATGGAAATATAATGTTTCCTAAAAAAATAAATTTTCATCTCCCTCTATGCTCACACAACATAATTAGGAAAATTAAGTGCCCCATTATCCACACATCTTTTATTTTGCAACAAACAAACATCACATAGTGTAATTAGCGGAATTTTAAATGATCATTGCATATCCACATATTTGAAATTCAAACACTTAGTATGTCCACTATTTATCTTGCACACACCACCACTACACATACTAAATTCACTTAAACTTTGTGCAAAGGGTATCCTCTTTTGGAATCTTTGTACTTAGTTTATTGCAAGTTTACATTTTGGCACACCTTAAGCAAAACAAAGACTCTTCTAAAATAAACACTAACTTGAACCAACTAAATTCCTTACAGGGGCCACAAAATAATTTAATAGTTTAGGGTAGGACCATGGGGGTAAGGCATCACAATGAATTCCAGGTTCATTATGACACATTTAAGGAATTTTGCAAGAAGAACTGCCATGATGACCTTCCTCCTGCAACGTGTGATTTTGTTTCATCAATATTGTGCAAAAAGGAGCTAGAAGAGTTGTTTTACAAGAAAATATGTATAGATGAGAACAAATGCACTGAATGTGGTAATTCGACATTGTCCCATATGGATTTTCCTATTGATCCCAACTAGTATGGGATGTCAGATGTCATGGTCACATGGAAGTGATATGAGTATGATGTATTAAATCAACCATCTTCTTCAAATTTGACACCTAGGAGGATCAACTATGTTGAGGATGATATTCATATTTTATAATTCATGAGGGCATTGCAGAACTAGATTTATAAATATGTCAAACACTCGCACATGTCTAGGTGGAAAAATTATGAATTTAATCATTGTCATGAAGTATTCCAGCCAGGAACAACCTTATCAACAATAAACTTTGCCAAGAATTACACATTTGTTCCTTAGACAAAGATATAGAGTGAGTACTATCACTTAGATCAAGTGTCCATATTGGTACATGTTCTGTACAGATATGCACAATTAAATGTTGATGGTAGGGATAACACTAATGAGTCATGTGATGTGATTAAATAGTATCACTTCTACATTTGTGATGATCGTGAGAATGACACATTTTTCGTGCAACATTGCTTTGGACTGATTTTTTAATCATTAAAAAAAATGAAATATCATTCATAAATAATTGGATATAGTCAGATGGTTGTGTAGGGAATTTCAAGTCAACACAAAGTTTTTATGGGTTGAGTCAACTACACAAGGAGACAAAAAATCAACATACTTGGAGCTATTTTGAAACAGGACATGGAAAGGTCGAGCATGATTGTGTATGTGCTTGTGTGAAGCGAGCATTTAGGAGGTACTAAATGGGTCATGATGCAAATAGACTCAAATCATCACTAGATGTGGTCAGCTAGTGCAAATCCCATTTAGGGCATGAAGGTCATAGATCTGTCAGGCCTATGCGTAGGTTCTTTTGAAATGTTGAACTTAACATGTGAATAGATCCATTATTTGGTACTATAATAGTATAGAAGTAATAAGGGAATTAAACTTGGTGCATAGTGAAGACACCTGGGAAATATTTTCCATCGAGACAAGAAAACATCCATGTTTTTGTGAGTTTTACATTGGTGCCGATAGATGTAGACTTGATCAATGTGAAAAACATAGGTATGTGAAAGGATGGAAATATGTCCCTCTTAATACAAAGGGACCTTATCCAATTCTGACATGGCAAGAGATGCATTTTGAAGAGGCTATCGTTTCACTTGATCATGATCAAATATCTAATGTTGTAAGGGAAGGTATGTGGAATCTATCATTAATAGTTTCATTTATAAATTGAAATCTTGGTCATATTACTAATACATAATTTTGTATTTTTGTTGTAGGCAATGTCTTTGTTATCATTGCCTCCTTAGGAAACAAAGAGAATGTGGCCTACTGTTTGGTGCAATGCACACGGGTAAAAAGAAGGTTAGTGTGACCATATGAAGATAGAAAACTCACATACCAAATTGGTTAGATGATTGTGATGGGTCATTTTTTTGAAAATATTAAAAAACATGGTGGTCACATTATTTATAGATATTTTATGCCTTAATATATATCTTCCCAATATAGTCATCTAAGCATATTAGCTCATATCAGTCTCATAGAAATTAAATCAAAGGAAGGTGAACCAAGTGTTGAAGAATGTAACTAGTGTTGGTCTTCATAAATTTATTTAAGTCATGATGTAAATGTATTTGTCAAAAGAAATAAAATAAATTTTATTATTAAAAAATTGACTTATTAAAGCATGGATTTTTGTTAATTATGCAACTAGGGTCAAATTCCACTTTGGACAACTCATTTTATGGATACTATTATTTCATTGAATTCCTATTTTCGAGAGGACAAAAATCAACCTAAATATCATCAAATCCAGAGAAAGGAAAGTGTACTTATGAAGAAAATCCCACATATGCACATTTGGATAGGTCGACCCCAATGGTAAATTGGTCACCCTTGGAAGCATATAAATACAAGTTACCTAAAGCTCATTTCAAAATAACCAAACATCATATTCTTCTCTTCTTCATTTATAGGTTCACATAGTTTTGAGGCAAGGATGAAAAAAGAAGTTCACAAAGGTTCAAAATTACAAGGTTCGAGGTTGTATTTTTAGGGTTTCGTGTTACAGTCGTTGGCTCATCATAGGACAAATTCGACCACATTCGCTGGCTTGCAGGCTCAAGAGAGAAACTGGAAGCCTTTAGTCATTCACACAACTCCTCCATGCGACCGTGAAGTTTGACTGAAATTTGATCGTTGACAAAAGTTTACTGCAGTTGACTGCATATAGGAAAAGTTACCTTTGATATATTTTGATGTTGGAAACGTATTTTTGAATGTTATTGGGTTTTTGGATGACATTTTATTGGACTCATTGTACTCTCTATTGAACATTTTATGAAAATATAATAAAATAATAAATTCAAAGGGTTTCCCCCTTAGTGGGTTTTTTCCCTGGTCTTTGACCAAATTTGGCATCTCTTGTTGATTGTCTCCTTTGTCAATTCATTTATTGTTATATCTTCAATTACTATTGATGATTGGAAAGACTAATTGTTATTGGAAATTTTGCTAATTGAAGTATTGAATTGGGCTAAAGTAATTGATACAACATAGAAAAATATGAAAATTTAACGTGGTATCAGAGCTAAGGTGAAGGACAAGTCCAAAATGGGACAAGAATTGAAGCAATCATCTTTGGGAAAGTTGAATGAGCCAATATAGTCAAGTCAAGATGTCTTCCTTCTTCAAGGAAAATGAGAAGTTGGGTGACTCATCCAATTTTTCAGCATGGAATGTTAGGTTGGAGATCATAGCTGTTAACACTGATGTTTTGGAATACATTCAAGGAAAAGTACCTAAGCCTTTGGAGAATCTTTGCGCTGCTGCCAAGAACAAGTACAAGAAAGGTGAGTTGAAAGAAAAGAAAATTATAGCTAATGGTTTATGTTAGTGTCAGTCTTTCCAGCCTTCCTCCAGTGATCAAATATGCTCTTACAAAGTGATTTTGAAGTGTCAAGGTAAAATTTTGTCATTTCAGTGAGTCTTCAAGCAAAATTTGGTCACTAGGCATTAGATCTAGGGTTTTCTCTATCACTCTTTTCAAAGTTGCCCAAATGCCAATCTATGTCACTATTCAGCTGATTCTATCATCATTCATAGGGTTGTCATTATCATCTCAGTGTCTAATGAGTCATTTTACACCTTGTTCATGCTTCAGTTGCGCCTAGGTAAGGTCATTTCCCTCTCCTAGGGTTTTGAAGGCAATTTCTCTTGGACGGTCAAATCATCGGAAAAACTTGTTTCCTGATGCTCATTCACCTTCCCCTATCCTTAAAGTACCTTACCAAATGCTTCCCATCACTAAGATTCCCCAAATTCCTCATTTTCGCACAAACCCTAGTTTCTAGCTACAACTTGGCAATCTTCTAGGTTGGGCCTGTGTTTTTCCCTTTTGGACCCCTTCCCCTCACTCAATCTCTGAGATTCAACTTTTCCCTACTTCCTAACATCCCTCCCTACTTCCAAAAATTTCCCCAAAAATTTAGAAGCCCCTTATCCCCTTCATTTCGCTTCATTTCGACAAAATCCCTTGTTTCACACATCGGGACAAGTTTCACTCAAAAGATGTTTCAGACCAATCAAAGATGAATTTTGGAAAACTGAGAGAGGTTTTTGTCCAAAACATGCCAAAGAAGAAAAAATTCCTTCACTTTTTACACAGGTTTCATGGTTTAGAGAAATGTCAAAATTATCATCGCCTCAGGAGAATCGAATGCACCTCTGCAATGACCTTGGGAAAATCAAAATTTTCTCCTAGCTTGGTTGGCCAAATGACTTTCTTGATGAGTCAAACGATAACTAGACACAAATATTTTTTCAATGAGCTATCATGAGCTCAATTTGGAGTTGAGGAAGGCATTCAAAAGTCGACTGCAACAACACTCTGCCTTGAGGTAGCCTCATTTGGCACATTTTGAACATTCTTGGGAGATTTGATTTTTGACAGGGAAAATTAACTCCAAATTGAAAAATTATAGTTTTTTTGGAAATTAGACTCAAATACCTTTCCAACGAGCTATCCTGCGCCCAATTTGGACACCAGGAAGGCCTCCAAAAAGCATATGAAAGTCGCGCTACGTGTTGGGAAGGGCGCGCTATGTGTTGGTGGCGCGCCCGGCGTTGGGAAGGTTTTCACAGTGTAAATTTACAAGGGCACTATGCGTCGAGGGTGCGCTACACGTTGGGCAGAGGGCGATAAGCGTTGGGTTTTTCACCTAGAAACTTGCCAGCAAGTATTCAAAACCTTTCTTAACTCAAACAAACTACAAGTAGGTGTCTTCTTTGACTCAAGCATGAAGTTAAATGGTGTTTATATGTGTTTGAAAGAGATGCAAGTGATGTTTGGTTTAAGAATATAAATCAAAACCTAAGCCCTTGTTGAGGTTTTGCATAGGGTATTAAAAACATTGTAAACATTGTAAACAAGCAACACTTCATATCACAACATCCTTGTGATTGTTTTTATGCCCGATATACCAAACAAGATACCTATTATGGCAGAATGTTTTTGATGCTTCAAATGGTTTTTTGAGGATACATTGAAAATCATATTTCTTCACACCTACAGCATACACATTACACTCCTCCTATTGTGCCTATTTTGGTCTCAAAACCATGTTAGACACAGATTCAGTTTATGAGCAGGAGATAGAAGCTGACCGGGAGACTTGGCTCGAGAGGGTCAACATTCACTTAGAGAAGTTGTTGGCGAAGGCAAATAGGGACAAAGGTTTGCTTCGACACATGAAAACATTATTGGGCTCGCATGAACGTGTGCAAGGCAAAAATGAAGGTTCTCAAGAGACAATTGGCCAAGGCACTAAAACGAAGAAAAAGGTCCGATCCCCTCCACATCTTGGCTGAGGCTTCCTTGAAGGATCATGGTGCTAAATGACTTACCTTCTGCACAAATTTCAAAAAATTTTGAGCATTTTTGGTCATTTGTGAATTTTTGGGCCAAAAAACAGGTTTTCTTCCCCAACGCGTAGCGCGCCGCGCGCTACCCTAAAGATGGGCAACTCCTTTTCATGAAAACTCAGAATTTTTGGATTTTTCATGTAAAAATACACTTGCTCAGCAATTACCAAGAAATTTCACCAAGTTTTGAGCCTCCAGAAGGTCAAAAAACAAGCGAAAAATGACTTTCTGCCACCTTTTTGACACACAGGAAGCAGTCTTGGGAGATTGCAATTTTGGAGGGGCAAATAACCACCAAATTCAGAAATTCCACTTGGTTTGGAAAGTAGACATCAAGACCTTTCCAACAAGACCACTTTTGACTCATTTGGACTCCAGGAAGTGCCTCAAAATTTGGTTCAGAGGCGCACTATGCGTTCAGGATTGGGGCGCTACGCATCAGGCTATTTTCACAGAAATGCACCTACAGCTCAGCAAAACGCATTTTTGACTAGGTTTGAATTTTTGGAGTGGATTTTGATCCTCCTTGATGTAAATGATGTAATTTTATGATACTTTGACACTTATTTATCTCTTCTAGAAGATTCATTCATGAAATAGGCAACAATTTAATGAATGAATTGGTTTCCTAGCTTATAGAGGTAAGTTGTTTTGACTGCCTAGATTTTAGTGCTCAGTTTGTAATTGGTTGAAACAGCTCCTAGGATAGTGAGCTCGACCCCTAGAGGCAAGGAAAGATGTTATATTGCCTATATTATGTACTTTCTTGGTCATTTTCATGGTTGGACTCTTGAGGGAGAAAGCTTCTATTGTATTACTCATTATATCTCTGCATTTTGGCAAAGGAAGAAAGACCAGGGTTTTGCAGTCCTTTTTGGGATTCCTGTGGTTACATGTATTGATAGTGTGTTTCTCTTTGTACTTGTGAGTTTTTTATGTGAATCATCTTCTTACTTTTTCTTCTGCAAATTAGGCAAATGAAGTGTTAAGGTAGAATTCATGGTTGCTATGCTCTGCCTTTAAGTTTGCTTAATATCAATGTTTTTAGCTGTTTAAGGAGAATTCAAGGTGATTGATTGCTCTCCTTAGCTCCTCACTAGTCATTCTCATCCATCCAAATCTTTCAAAGGCATCAATACAGTCTCCTACTTCGCCCCAAAGAACCCCCTGCGAAAACTGTGTCCAATCCTCGCACCCAAAATTGCCTTTCCCCAATTTTCCACCAAAACCCTAAAAATCCCAAATCAAACCTTTTTTATCAGTTTACTAGCCTAAAATCAGTGTTCTTTATTGGTTATCTCTTCCAGTTGAAGATCTTTGCCGAGATAGACCGGAGAGATCCCTCTCCTGCCCCGTAGGGCTAGCTACGAGGCTAATTGGTTTGATGTTGCCTTGGAGTTTACCTTTTTCAGCCTGAGGTGAAATTTCAAGCGCTAACAGTTTACAAGATAATTTACTTGCATATGTTGGAATTTTGAGGAAGTCTAAGGACATGTATGATAATATAACTGACATGTATGAAGTCAACAATTTGAATGAAATCATCTCCTTAAAATACAAACTCAAAGAGATAAAGATGAACAAATGAGAACATGTGCAATCCTACATAATCATGATATCTCGTCTTAGAGATCAATTGTAAAGAGTTGGGGAATCTGTGCTTGACAGAGAATTGGTGATTGTGACTCTAAGAGGTCTCCCTCCTATTTGGGAAACCTTTATTACTACTACAAGCAACAACAATGTCCTCCCATCATTTGATGAAATTGTTGGAAATCTCACTCAAGACGAATCAAGGATGATATAAAGAGGAAGGATTCAAAAGCATGGAGAAAGAGATCTTGTTGCATTCATCATTCATGACAAGAAGAAGAAGAAAGGAAAAGGAGGTCCATTTAAAAAGCATCCTCTTCGAAATCCAAATAGAAGGAAGGAATTATTGCACACTGAATGTTACAATTTTCATAAGAAATGCCACTATGATCGAGATTGCCCCGAGAAGAAAAATGGACCACACTACAATACTAGAAGCAACAACAATAAGTTCAATGATCAAATAAGAAGAGACGACTGAAGGAATGATCACAATGGAAGAGATGAAATAAGAAGAAGAGATGATCCAAGTGATCATGAATAAGATCGTCATCCACAAAAGAAGTCAAGATTCTCCAGGTATGAAAATAATGTTGTGAATCAATATGAATATATTCTTATTTATGTCCTTACTGGTTCATCTCCTCTAGATTCATGGGATAGTTGGTTGGTTGATAGTGGGGCCACTCATAAATTCTCTAGTTACAAGGAATTTCTCTCTAATTTGGTAGAGAGAGTCAATTTTGAAAATTATTCTTGGAGATAACTCCACTCATCATGTTAAAGGTCTTGGGTCCCTCAAATTTCTTTTAAATTCAAATGAATCTATTTTTCTCCATGATGTGATATATGTGCTAGGAATGAAGAATAATTTGATATAAATATCCGGTTTGGAAGACAAAGGGATGAGGGTTTCCTTTATCAAGGGAAAGGTTCTTACTTGGTTTGTTGGATCACCTATGAGAGATGCATTCACATTGGGATAAATATATGAAGGACGCTACAAGGTTACTGGAAGACCATTTCTAGCATTGGTCCATGATACTAATCATCTAAGCGAGCTATGACACCAAATATTAGACCATCTAAATTATGATGCTCTTCCAAAGTTGGAGAAATTGGTCTTGGGGATTTGCAAGGTTCAAGCTCATCATGATGAAGTATGTCCAAGTTGTGCTAGTGGAAATAAGACAAGGGGACCATTCCCCTCTAGCAAGAACAAGACAAATTACATCCTCCATCTCATTCATTCAGATATATGTGGTCCAATGCCCATGCATTCTATTGGTGGCCATCTCTACTATATCACCTTCATTAATGACTTCTCAAGAAATACATGGATATATTATTTGAAGACAAAGATGAAGCCCTATAAATTTTCAAGGAGTTCAAAGCTTTGATAAAAATTGAAATAGAGAAGAAAATCAAAATATTCAGGTTTGTCAATGGCGGAGAGTACATATCAAAGGATTTCATTGATTTTTGCAAGAAGAAAGGTATCAAGAAAGAGATAATTGTGCCCTATAATCATGAACAAAATGGAGTGGCTGAAAAAAAGAACAGATCCATTATAGAAGCTACCCATGCCATGCTACATGATCAAAAGTTGCCTAAGTTCCTTTGGGGAGAAACAACAAATTCCATCGTATATGTTCAAAATAGGGTACCTCATCAAGCATTGGACAACAAGCCCCCCGAATAAGTATTCCCAGGTGTCAAGCCCGATGTTTATCATCTTTGGATGCCCTATATAATTTCATGTGCTGAAGGACAAAAGAAACAAGTTAGAAGCCATTGGAATAAGAGGTATGTTTTTTGGATATTGTGAAAATTCTAAAGCATTCAGAATATATATTCTTGGTAAAAAGAAATTTGAAATTAGCACGGATGTTACATTCGATGAAGATGTCACCCTTGGAAAATCAAGGGCCTTCCTCTGCCTCTTCCCCTTGAGAAGAATGATGATATGGACATTTCAGATGCTCCTTCCATGCCCAAATCTAATACAAATATTGTTGATGATCCCATGGATACCATGGATCTCTTAGATCCTCCTCCAAGTGTTCCTCCGACCATGAATAAGCCACTTTGGATTCGAGGCACGATACATGATGATGAGAGACAAGCTCACTTTCAAAGGTAATTTAGAGAAACAAAAAAGCCATGCAGGTACCAGGGAGATGTTGCATCCATAAGCACTATGATTCGAACCGAACCTCCCATATTCGAAGAAGCCATAAAAGAATAGGTTTGGAAAGATGATATAGCCGAAGAATATGAACCAATTATGAAGAATGATGTATGGGATGTTGTGTCGAGACTGAAGGGGAAATCTTTTGGTGACTTCAAAATGGCTATTCAAGATCAAGCATGGAGTTGATGGTAGCATCAAGAAATACAAGGCAAGGTTCGTGGCTCGAGGATTCTCCCAGAAAGAGGGAGAATATTATGATGATACGTTTCCACTTGTGGCTCAGTATACAACTATTCGTTCAATATTTTTTCTTTCCACAATTCAAGGATGGACCCTTTATTAGATGGACATGAAGACTGCATTTTTTCATAGCATGTTGGAAGAAGTGTACGTTGAGTAGCCACAAGGATTTGAAGTAGAGGATCGAAAGACACATGTTTTAGGTTGAAGAAGGCATTGTATGGTTTGAAGCAAGCACCCAGAGTATGGTATGCCCACATAGACAATTATTTGATGAAGAAATGTTGATCCCAACCTCTACTTCAAGGTAGTCCAAGATATTCCATTGATTTTGGTTTTATATGTTGACATTCTATTCTTGATAGGTAGTGAGCCCCTCATGATTGAGTGTAAGAGGGAACTAGCCTATGAGATCGATATGTAGGACCGTAGACTCATGCATTACTTTCTAGGCCTTGAGGTGTGGAAAAGTCCCAATGAGATTTTCCTTTCACACATAAAATATGTTGTGAAGTTGTTAGAAAGATTTGGAATGACAGAATTCATGTCACTACCCACATTGATGGAAATGAACTTCAAGAAGTTATGTAGAGAAGCTGTAGGACCCGATTTGGCGAATCCATCCAAGTATAGGCAGTTGATTGGGCCTCTGATGTTCCTAGTGAACACTCATCCATACATATTATGCTATGGAGTGAATACATTGAGTCAATTCATGACCGAGCTTCTCTATGCACATTGGATCACTACCAAACACATTTTGAGATATTTTCATGGGATGATCACACTTGTTCTGAGATATTTTTCCATAGATGTTTGACTTCATGGATACACTAATGCTTACTCAGTAGGAAACATTGTCGACATGAAGAGCATTTCTAGATGTTGTTTTAGCCTATGATCTACCATGATATCTTGAATGACCAAGAAGAAGAAGTCCGTATTATTGGGTACCACCGAGGCAGAGTATATTGCCACTAGCATGGCTAGTTGCGAAGCAATTTGGTTGAGGAAGCTCTTTAGAGATATAATTGAGCAGACCTGTCCTAGACACTGCAATGATATATTGTGACAATAAGAGTGGGATCTGTCTCGTAGAGAATCCCATATTTCATGACAAGTCCAAGAAGATAGAGATCTGATATCACTTCATTCGAGACATGGTGCAGAGAGGAGCCATTAAATCCCATCACATATCGACAGATGAGAATATTACATATATTCTCACAATGGATTTCTTGAAAGGGAAGTTCTTGGACTTTAGAGAGTAGTTTGGATTGATGGATGTGACCCTTCTTGATAAGAGGCATCGCTGATCGAGGACATTGAACCAACTCTTCCCACCTATTTTATCTCCCAGGGTGAGGAATTGAGATGGAGGGCTCCTGCAGTTGAGGGATCTATGGAAAATAGGGTATCACCACTATCTATTACCCATAGGGTTGGAGATTTTTCTCCCCTATCCTTGTCTTTACAAAGTATACCCTAGTTGACATCATACACACAAGCTGGGTTTGTTGGGATTTTCCCTCCCCGTCTGGACAACATGTTAAGGTTGCTTTGGGAATGTGATCCTTACTTTTTGGTAAGTTAGGGATCTATCCCAAGCTCGTATTATGATGCAGGTGTTCTACCACATGACTCTTAAGGGTCATTGTTGTGAAAATTGATAGGCAATAAGATGGGTTGAGATGTGATCCCCTATATCACCTATTTCTCGATATGGGGTTGGATATATTTAACTCCCCCATGAGATGCTAGGTGGAGATGTACTCATTGATGTGGTTTCATATTGAGATATGCTCTTCGACAATGTAGAGGGTGGTAGATTTAGCTCCCAAATGATTCTTCTTCTTTAGATTCAAGAATGTTTCAACATATAGAGTTGAGCGTAGATGAGACATAATATGGCAACAGGATAATATGTTGATCAATGGTCAGATATTCGTCTTTTAAAGAGGACCAAAATCGGCCTAAATATCATCAAATTTGGACAATGGAAAGTGTACTTATGAAGACAAGCCCACATATGCACATTTGGACAAGTCGGCCCTAATGGTAGATTGGTCACCCTCGGAAGCCTATAAATACAAGTGACCTCAAGATCATTTGGACATCACCAAGCATCATATTCTTCTCTTCTTCGTTGATTGGTTCACACAAGTCTGAGGCAAGGATGACAAATTTTTTTTGCGAAGGTTCAAAATTATCGGGTCCGAGGCTCACATCTATTTTTAGGGGTTTTGGGTTATAGATGCTGGCTCGTCATAGGAAAAATTTGACCACATTCATTGGCTTGCAAGATCAAGGGATAAACTAGAATCCTTTAGTCGTTCACATAACTCCTCCTCCATGCGACCGTGAAGTTTGACTGAAATTTGACAGTTGACCAAAGTTTACTGCAGTTGACCGCATACAGGAAAAGTTGCCTCTAATATATTTTGATGCTCGAAACATATTTCTGAATGTTATTGTGTTGTTGGATGATATTGTATTGGGCTCATTGTACTATTTGCTAAACATTTTATGACAATCTAATAGAAGAATAATTTCAAAGGGTTTCCCCCCTTAGTGGGGTTTTTCCTTGGTCTTTGACCAAACATGATATGTCTTCTTGATGTGTTGATTTTCTCCTTTATCATTGAATTTATTGTTCTATCTTCAATTACTTTTGATGATTGCAAAGACTAATTTTTATTGGAAAGATTGCTAATTGAAGTATTGAATTGGGATAAAGTAATTAATACATCATAGAACAATTTGAAAATTTAACAGTTTTATGCTTGGGTCAATTATTTTTAGGTCAAAGTCTCCATTGAATACTTATAGGGTTTATGTCAAGTTTCCTTGTCCATTTCATAATTTAAAATACCCTTATTTGGATTTTTTTGTCAAGAAATAAATTTATTTTATTGTAAAATAGGTCTTCGAGCCTTCCTCAACCAAGCCATCCTCAAAGAAGGATAATTCGACCTCTACAAGGGAATTCGACCTCATAGAATCACTATATATTGGAGAAAATTGACTCATTTGGAAGCACATCTCTCGCAACTTTGAATTGCAGTATCTAGAAGCAGAAAAATTGCGAAGTTCAAGAAGGAAACTAGAATCAAAGTTTTTGGGTCTATCTCTCTCTCTCACATGTGCAAAAAAATTCTGAAGCTATGAAGCTGTGAAGTTGCATAAAATATGTGAATATGACTCAAGGTCGAAGTTGTGAAGCTGCTAGGCTAAAGCTACTGAATTTTATAGATAGAAACTGTAGTCCTAACACTAGGTCAAAGTTATGAAGCTATAAGGGGTTGAAAATTTGGGTTGCAGTTGCATTTGAGAAGCTGACAATTGGTAACTTTGGAAGATGTCATCTATCAGAAGGAAAAACAGACTTGGTGGAGGAGGAAGGTCTTTTGGTTTAGGGTCTTGGTTTATCTCAATTTGAATCTACTGAAGGAGCAATTCTGACCGGGTTTTCCGCTATAAAGGGGTTTTATCCCTAACTGAGTGACTACTTATGGTGTCCCTAATCCTCATGTTTTTGATTTGATGATTGCTTGATGAGAAGAAGATAAAGAAATAACATAAATAAGTTAAAAATAATATAATAATATCACAAGTAATTATCAATATAAGATTTTTTTTTTAACTTTTCGATTTTCTAACATGGTATCAGAGCTAAGGTGATGAAGAAGGAAAAAGGTAGGTCGAAAATCTATTGAGGAACAAAATATAAAGGGAAGGTAATTAAGGAAAATGGATAATATAAAGAAATAATCCTACTATCTACAGGAACTATGTAAAACTCAATGAAGGAAGAAAACAAACTAGAAGGTGCCTCCAACTATAGGGCCTAGAAAAAGAGGATAGATCTCATCCTCAAAAAGAACAAAGTTTTAGATATTGTTCAAGGAAAAATCGAGAATCCTACAGATGAAACAAAGGAGGCAGAGAAAGCAAAGTTCCTAAAAACCGAAATCTTGTCTATGGACCTAATAGTGGATGGATTTAAGGACAACCTAATTCCATACATATCCAAATTATTTACCATCATGAAAATTGGTCAAATAGCAAGCCTCAAGAATGAATTAAGGACTATTAAGATGACAAAAGATGAAACTATGTCATCATACTGTATAAGGATATCTAGGATCAGAGATGAACTCCAAGAAGTAGATGAAGTTGTCCTAGAAAAAGAGCTCATAATTATTGCTCTTCTAGGACTACCAAAATCTTGGAGTGTCGTTGCATCAAGACTTAACAATTTGAATGATACTCCAACATTGAACAAATGTGGAATGCATGCAGTCAAGAAGAAGCTCAAAATATCATTAGTAGTTAACAAGAAGGAGGATGAAGAAGAAAATACCTTTAATGCCTATTCTTCTCATCACAAGAAGAAGGGAACCTTTGAGGAGTTCAAAGGACCAAAGAATAAAGTTGGCCTATCCAAGATTGAATGTTACAAGTCACAATATGGGTCACTACAAAAATAAATGTCGGAGATTCCAAAGAATAAAAAGAGAGATAAGGATCAAGAAATGTTACTGATGAATCTCCACCCAAGAAGAACAAAACTGAAGAATTAGAAGTCAAGGACTTATACTACAAATTCATCTCTCTCACATATCTCCCTTAGTATTCTATTTTTAAGTTTTAAATTGTTTTCCTTATGCCTTGATTTCTAGAGTTTGTTGGACTAACATATCTTGTTAGAAATTTTTTGAATATTTTTGATGAGTTATAAGTATCCATTGATATTGGATCAAAAGGGAGCCTCCACCATTTTACCGAAAGATAAGTATTTTGTTCATTGTTTCATCTATTCATGTTTGTTTTCCTCCTCACATTAAGATTTGTTTGTATTATATTCTAGTAAACTTTTATTTATATTTTCCTTGGTAAGAAATCTTACTGAATGCTCAAAGGTTATGGAGGAGACTTCAAAGGACAATCTTGAAGCATGGAAGAAGTTTTGCTGCAAGGAAATCTCTTAAAGGATTGACGTAATACAAGGTTTGTTAAGAAAAAATTCATGGTATATATTAGACTATAATCTTTGTTATAAAGTTCTCTTCATGTAAAATGTATGATCATTATTCTTTTTAAATTTTCTTTGCATTACTGACACCATTATGTCTAGGGTTTTGAATCACACATATTATTGTTAGGGTGATTAATCATTAGATTGAATCTTATCTCATGATATTATTTGATCATTATTGTGTAACCCTAACCTTTAGGGTTCACTATAAAACCCTAACCTCTTGTTGCTAGGGGTATTCCAATATTGATTATGAAACCCTAGTATACTTAGGGATGTTATTATTTTAATGTTTAGGTTTTGGTATTATAGAAACCCTAGTTCTTTAGAATTTACTGTTAATATCTAAATTATGTATTGAATCCATATATATTTAGGGTTTGATGAATTAGGGTGTAAGATAAAAACCCTTGCAATATCTATAATAAGATCCTAGGAATGAAACCCTAGGTATAATTTCGTCTGATTGAAACCCTAGTCTGGAGAAAAATTATTGTTTGTCTAACTTTGATGTATTAGCGTTTGTGTCCTAAGTTTACCTAGTAGGTATGAATATTGACATGGGATGTTGGTATATAAAAGACTAGATGTCTATATGCTAGTATGCTAACCTAATTTTTGATATTTTATGGATTCGAGGGTTTGTAAAGCCCTAGTAGAGATTGATATTCTAGGATGTAATGATATTTTTTTCTAATATGTTTTAGTTTTGATGATAAAATCTAGGATTGGCAATAGACCCTAAGAGAGTCTAAAATTGTTTGAAACATTAGATGTATAATTGTTATTTGGTTGAATTGATCAATGATGATATCTAAGGATTTTTGTCTAAGGGTTTGTGAGAAAACCCTAGCAACAGGTTGAAGTCTAGCATGTCTCTTGCTAATTATGAACCTAACTATGTTTAGGTATTTAGTATTTTATTGTTTTGATGCCTCCATTATATTGACATAATTTTGATATAGTTAAATTAATGCTTTTGTTTATGTATTTTGGTTGTACTTTCTATTTAAGTTTTTGCAGGTACATAATCTTCAAGATAATAAACATGCTCGTATAAACATGATAAAGGAATCTATAAGAATGATGATGATAAAGATGAACTTGTTTCCATAAGAAAGAAATAAATCCTTGAAAGGGTGAAGTTTCTCTAATACCATGAAATTGTTGATTTCTATAAATTAAGAGGGAGCTTGGATAGAAGAAAGGGTATATCTCCTCAATTGAGAGGGAGGGAATATTATGATAGCGAGTATTGTGAAGTAAGAATGGAACCAAATGAATGAAGTTATTACAGATAAAGGTTCTTGATTCATGAAGACTTGAAAAGTACTGAGGCTGTATTTGATGCTGCTGAAGAAGTGAAAGAAGAAAGGTTCCAACAAGATGTATTGGGATAAACTAATGAATATATTAAAAAAATTTGAATTATTGAGGACCCCAAATGTTTGTGTTTACTTGTATATATATTTGACAATTTATTACTCATTGGGTTTTGTGTTTGTACATGTAGATCTCTCCATAAGAAGAATTGACACTTTGGAAGCATGTTTGGACAAATGGATATATTTGGTTTAGTTTATAAGGATAGGTGAAGCATCTAATGGAAATATGCTTGGGAGGACATCTAGCCAACTTATGTGTTGATGTTTAGATCCCAAAGAGGGAGCATAGCGTTGGTCATGGAGCTTCGAGCTTGGATATGCAACTAGATCCCTGGGTCGATGGTTAACAAGTATGCCTAATGGTGCCTAGACTGGCTGAAAGCTTGAGTCCATATTATTCCCACTCGGAGATTACCCTGGTCAAGTATCTAGTTTGCAACACTGAGTGGGCTAGAACTCTTCGTAGTTCATTTTTGAGATATTCCGTGTAAATCTATATATATGTAATTATGTATACCTCCCTAGTTAAGAGGGAGTTTTGAAGAATGTAACTATTGTCAATATTCATAATTTTATGTGAGTCATGATGTAATGTATTTATCAAAAGAAAGAAAAAGAATTTTTATTATTAAATAAATTGACTTATTAAAGCATGGGTTTTATGCTTGAGTCAATTGTTTTTAGGTCAAAGTATCCATTGAAGACTTCTAGGGTTTATGCCAAGTGTGCTTGTCCATGCCATAATGTAAAAGACCCTTCTTGGGCTTTATTTTTCAAGAAATAAATTTATTTTACTGTGAAATAGGTCTTCTAGCCCTCCTCCACCAAGTTGGCCTCAAATAAGGAAAAGTCGACCTCAATAAGGGAATTTAACCTCACAGACTCACTATGTTTTGGAGCAACTCGACTCATTTGGAAGCACATCTCTCACAAGTTTGAATTGCAATAGCTGGAAGAAGAAAAAGTGTGAAGTTCAAGAAAGAAGTTGGAATCGAAGTCTCTCTCTCTCTCTCTCTCTCATGTGCAACGAAATTTTTAAGCTGCATCAAAGTTGTGAAACTGCATTGAAGTTGCATCAAAGTTGTGAAGTTACATCGAAGATGTGAAGTTGTGAATTTGTTAAGATGAAGCTACTGAAGTTGTTAGATAGAAATTGCAATCCTAAAGCTAGGTCAAAGTTCTGAAGCCGGGGGTTGAAATTCTGGGTTGAAGCTGCATTTCAGAAGGTGACACTTGGTAACTTTGGAAGAGATCATCTATCAGAAGGAATAATTGACTTAGTGGATGAGGAAGGTCTTTTAGTCTAGGGTCTTGATTTATCTCAATTTGAATCTATTGAAGGAAGAGTTATGAATAAGTTTTCCCCTATAAAGGGGTTTAACCCTGGCTGAGTTCCTACTTCTGGTGTCTCTGATCTTCATGTTTTATCTTTGATCATTGATTGGTGCGAAGAAGATAAAGAAATAACATAAAGATTTTTATAATAATATAATAATATCACAAGTAATTATCAACATATGAAAATATTTTTGCCTTTCCGATTTTCTAACACCAAGGAGATGGAAGATGACATAATCTAATCATGAATGCATTATGGAGACTTGAATTCCTATCACCCATTTTCCAAATGAATAGACGATGCAAATGGAAAATGTTGAATTCGATTCTATAACAATAAAGTGTAATACAATCTAGTATAAGCGATCAACATATGAATTTTGTAATTTAGAAATGTGACAGTTGAGTACTTCTGTAATTTTGTAATTTTGAACGTGAATAAAATTCATAGAGAAATGTTTCCATATGATATTAGCTATTAGGAACAAATCATAGAGAGATAAAATCAAAATGAATGTGGAAATATTCAACATAGACACCATTTACAGATACCCCATGAAAGGACTCCATGCACCCATACCCATTTTGGTGCATTAGTCCTATATATTTGTAGAAAATGAAAATATATTTATAGATACGATGGATTCATAATGGTGTATAAGTTATAAGTTTTAGGTTCCTTAGGTGCTTAAGTTTCTAAAGTTTTCAAATTTCAAGGAGGTTTTATTTTTAGGGATATGATCCTTATGTGAACCCCAAAGATTTAGAATCAAGAGAGATTTAAAATTTAATTAAAATTTATAATCAAGAGGGATTTGGATTTAGATTTGATTAAAATATTTGATTTTTTAAAAAATTTGGTTCTAGAAAATCCATTTCAGGAGAACAATAAAGTTGATATAATGCTATTTTACTTAAAATGGAAATTTAATTATCTAGGTTGTGAACACCATTGAAATATATATATATATAATATATATATATATAATATATTTATATATATATATATATATATATATATATATATATATATATATATATACTATATATATATATATATATATATTATGACTAAGTTCTTGAGATAACATCAAAAGAAATAAATTGAATAAAACTTACTTGTTGTTTACAGACATTTTTAAATTGAATAAAACTTATTTCAATCCTATTTGTGTTTTTTAATTGAATCTTAAGGTAATGAATTGATTGAAATACTTGGATAACCAAGTAAATTTAGGAAAGTTCATAAAATTATAGAAACATATTATTAATTTATTTTTGGTATATTAAATTCCAATACATATGACTTAGGTTTATATTTGTTTGTGGAAACATAAACAATATTAATTTGTTTAACTAATTTATCATTACCAATTCATGATGGTAGAATAAACACAATTATAGAAACCACATACTTCTAACCATTAAATTTTCTTATAACTAGTAGCATTTGAAATGTGTAGAATCATTCAAAATTTCAATTAAACTTATTAAAGTAATCTTAAAAGAGTTGACCACAATGGTGTCTTGGTGGGTTGCAAAAATTTCCATATATGGATTTTTTATTATAATATGGATGACTTTAGAATTCAAAGGATTTATTAAAATCATTGTAATAACATATATTGGTTACACTAAAATGCACCTTCTACAAGCCAATATGAAGAATATTTGTAATTCTTTCCATGATCAATATTAAATTGATACATGATATATTTTATTTCATTTTAAGTATCAAAGGGACTTGCATCGTAGTAAGATTGTACTTGTTTTCTTAGTCTATGAAACTAGAAATCAAAATGAATATTTTGTAAAATTTTACTTCTTGAACGTTGTAGATTCCATATTCGTGGCTTGATTGTGACTACATAATGTTTTTACTTCTTTAATATTGTAAATTCCATATTCATGGCTTAATGGAGGGTCCTACATAATGCTTAAATATTATACCATGGAGTTTTTAGTTGATTACATATAAATTTGTTATAACCTTTTATTTTTCAATACAATGGAAAGAATTGCAGTGTAGCATATAATTGAAAAATATTCACAAAATGGATGATAAGAGTCATTAAATACAGAGTAAAATTACATTTTAAAATATAAATATTAGTATTATAATTGATTAATTTTAAATTATTCTCTTTTTTTTTTAACGAAACGGTTCTGGTCCACCCAGTGGAATCGGTAACTTCATAATGCAGTTGCCTCTATTTCACCAAGTAAAAAACAATATTCCAAATTATATTATGTCTTCAGTGATTTAAACCTGCCATGGATGTGAACACAAACGTGTGCCATACCGCTTAAGCTACGCTCCTTCGACATTAAATTGTTATCCTTTTTAATAAAAGGTATACTATAGATATTTTTCAAACTAGAGAAATATCAATAAACTGAAATTTAATGAACATCCATAACAATAATTAATAGACATCCATAAAATGAAATAGTAAGCAGATCTATAAATTGAAATAATGTTCATATATCCATAAATTGTCCATATGAAAATGTACACAATCTATATCACATGTGAATGTGCCCTATGAAATGGGTCTGAAAATTTATAAACTATGGTCTAAGTACCACTACCCCTATGTGATCACTAGTCAAACATGGCGTCTAGATCTTGATACTGCAATATAACACATTGAAATTCAAATTAACTATCATTATTTACAAAATAAACAATATATAAATAAATTATTTTAATTACATATGACTCTAATAACCTCACTCTAGTCCAAAAGAAAGATAGGTAGGATGGGGGTTTGATCAAGCTGGGTTAGGTGCTCTCGTGCCCGTGGCTCAATGATTTGGGCCTACATCAATGGACCTGCATTGAAAATGCCTTCATACCCAACATCCCACTCATGCTTCCACATCAATTTGAGACCTCGACACCACTCTGCATTTGGGCCTATGCACACAATGGAAAAGACAAATTATAATTAGTTTACAAATTGATTAACATGCATGTAACTTAAAAGAAGAAGATTTGAAATGTTAGGAATACAAAAGTTTACTTCAAATGTTGGTCCATGTGGTTGTGCATAGTGACTCTCCTCCACATGTGTGATGAGGTGGAGGTGGAGGTGGGGGAGACTCCTTGGAAATGTGCACTAATGGAGGCTGATATGGATGATTAACTATCCCCTCGAATGACCTAAGAAGCTCATCCATATAGCCCTATGTCTACATGTTATCATGAACTTATTAATATAAATGCAATATGATACAAACTTATTAATATAAATAATGTATAATTTGACAATAAGAGTCAAAAGTTACATATATATGTACCTAGCCTATGTCACGCAGGACATACACCCTACAAGTCTCATAGAAGGCATAATGAAAAATATGTGCATATGATAAATCTTGGTTAGGCGGTAAACTCTCGAGCAGTAAATCATAAACTATTAGAACTAGGGGATCACAAGGAAACGATGTTGGTCTGCTCATCTCTCCATGCAATGTGACCTGCACTTATTAATATAAATAATGTATAATTTGACAATAAGAGTCAAAAGTTACGTATATATGTACCTAGCCTATGTCACGCAGGACGTACACCCTACAAGTCTCATAGAAGGCATAATGACAAATATATGCATATGATAAATCTTGGTTAGGCAGTAAACTCTCGAGCACTAAATCATAAACTATTGGAACTGGGGGATCACAAGGAAACGATGTTGGTCATCTCATCTCTCCATGCAATGTGACTTGCGCATTGGTCAGTGTGGTCGACATGCTATTCATAATGTCATCCTTGGTCTCAACGTCGAGCTATGACGACTGCTTTGGTTCCATTGATAATACCACACTCTGAGACGGTAGTGGCAACAATCACGGAGGTGGTGGTAGATGCGCGGGGTCTCTATGAGCCTTGGGATGATCATAGTCATGTCCCCTATTAGGTCCATAAAACTAAGATCCAGCTTTGATGTAATATAGCCTCATATGAAGTATGAAATTTGTATATACATGCTGGGAAAATTAACATGGGGACCTGGTCATGGTGGAGGAACTGGCCAAAAGCTCCAATGAATTGAACATAAACAAAAGGGGCCACATCACGATTCTTAAAAATATGAGTGGAACCATACCAACATGTCTAGCATGACGACCCATAAGGATGTTAAAAAACTCCCCACGCACATCTAAGTCCTTGGTGGTGGCTTTCACTGACTCCCAAGTATCTGGGCCTCTAACCTCCCGCCTCTTAATCCTATGTATGACATGTATGAGGTCGCTATGTGGGCCCTCTCTCTAGTAGATTTGGATTAACTGACTGATACTCTCCATCATAAAAGTCAAGCTATGTATAGTAGGCTACTAAGCAGGGAGTGTACCCATCTCTCGTGTAATCCATGCATGCTGGGCCCTAACATCCTTGAGCGTAATAGTGGCTATGGCACCGTCCCACGAAGGGATTGACATTGTACTGTCACCCTTAACTTCGCCCTGCTGAGGGTACGAAAATCATAAATATAATTTAACATATATAACAAGTTAAACATAATAACATATACTTTAAATTCAAATACATCAATTGAAGATGATTTTAAAATTTAAAGATAACTTCAAGACATAAACACATAAAGTTTAAATAAGATTTAAAAATGCATGTGGTGTACCTGTGACAAGTGAAGATGGTCCACTCTTTGTAACATCATCAACAGAGACAAAAACACTACCTCTGACACTCCTACTAGTGTTGGAGCTAGGATATGCTAGTTGAACACAAACTTTGGTTGTGCTACGTGATATTTCATGAGCACGACCATGTTTAACTGATCCCCCCACACTTTGACGACTTGCGGATGTGGGCTGCATGGGAGATGGATTTGCATAAATTTAGCCGGAAGAGGATTGGTTGTAAGAGTTATAGAGTTAACGAATAGAAGACAATCAAAATATAGAGGAATAGAAGCAATAAAGTTCTATTCTAAGTATGTAAGAGCCATCTAAACCATATAAGCTTCCATCACCGACCTTTAGAATTGAAAAAAAACTATTACATATAATACACATAACCTAATCCAAGAAAAAATGTTGATTGATTAATATAGATAAGAAAACAATTTCAAAACTGAAGCAGAATAATCTAGCTTTCCTAATTTTTTTTTATAATTCATTAATCAAAGTATTGAGTTCCATGCAAACACAATTGAACATTCTATTCATAGAGCATAAATATGTAAATATATGTAAAAAAATAAAATAAACCTATTTTCAAAAACTAATAAAATTTCATGCCAACCAAATACTCCATAAGACCAGTTCTTATAATGTTTGAATTTGACATATGTCATACTAGGTGCAAGCACATGAAGACAACCTTTCGGGTACAACACACTACATAAAGAAACAATTTGATACATTAGAAAAGAGGCAAAATGCTTGCATTCACTTTAAATGCACTTTTGATCATGTATTTAATGTACATGTCAATGCATTGTTTAAACTTGACATCACATAAGAGATGAAATTATCATAATTTTTTTCATTCAAAAAAATATAGAAAATATCATTAATGATTTATTAAAATATATATGATAATCATTGAAGCCTCCACCATCTCATATTCCATTGGATTGTTGGCAATATAATTTACAATATAAATAAACTAAATCCATAATTTAATTTTTACCATTATACTATTTCTTAACTATCATAATTTTTTTATTTAATTAATAAAATGCAATACAAAATATAGTGAATAATTTACTAATAAAAATATATCTATGTGTTCTCTCATTATGACATCCTACCTCATCTTTTTCCCAAACACTATTAGGCCTTTTCAGTGGTTTATGTATCTATGCTTTCACACTTTAAAAACATTTGCCATCATGCTCTCATACTAAAGAATATTGTTTTGTTTTACTAAATATCTATTAACATAACCTCACTTTCAAAATGCACCTTCCATCATGTTTCCATTTTAATACTCTTATGTTCTATTTTTTAATAAGACTAAATTAATATATGAACATTTCAATATTTGAATAAGTTCATTTTTTTCAATAAAATAAATTTATTTTATTTTTTTCAATTTTAATAAGTGAATTATTTAAATTTAAAAATACAAAAACAACATTTCCAATAATAAAAAAATTAAATAATAATAAAATAATAATGATGATGGTGGATGAATTATACTACCAATCATATTAGGATATGATATCTAAGGTTTTTACCCAACTTTTAGTAATAATTACAAGAAGTTATACAAAAGATACTTATGATATTAGGCTTTTATAAGTTGATTTTAATAAAAAAATTTGAAAAGATGCTAATTTTGATAGATGATTAAAGGTAAGGAGGCTATTTATTTTGGAAATAGATGAGAAGGATTTAGGATTTGGTTTTTTTGAAGAAATATATGGGTAGATCTATCTGATGGGATCACAACATCTCCTTGGTTTATTAGTAGAGCCTAACTTCGAGGGCATTGAGGTGAATTGACATTGTAGCCTCCCATTAGCTAGATACTTTAGTGATAGGAACTTAACTAATTGAGCTAACTTTCAAGGCTAATGCAAAAATTTAAGAGTTAAAAAATTAGAGCATAAGCAAAAAAATCATCATAAATAAAAAAATAGAAAAAATAATAATACTTGTGGGTAGAATAAGAACTTTAAATAATTTTCTTATTAATCCTTATTCCAATTTTAAATTCATATTTTAATCACTATCATCCCAACTTTTTATTCGATGAATATTATAAAAGATATTGTAAAGGGCAGGAATATGTTATATGGTAGACCCTCATACTCCCTAAACTTAAATGTTTAGAAGGAGTCCTCTAAAAAAATATAATAATAAATTTCAAAGTTAGAAATGTAATTTTGTTGGTTTGCAATTTTATTTTAAAAAATCAATCAAATATGTCTACAAAAGTTGGAAAAAATAAATTTTTGTTGGCCCAAAATATTATAATTGAAACTATTATTCAATATCGTGAAATAAACTTTATAAGACAAATTTATTTAGAAATATATTTAAGTACCCTTTAAAGAGTGAGGATATTTTTTCAATCTACTTTCCTTGGGCTTTTATTAAAGCAAAATATTCCAATACATTTATATTTCAAATAAACAAGGAAAAATTATATGGGATGGATAAGGAAGCTTAGTTCTACAAACTCCATGGAGTCACTATTTACAATTTGACCCTAGGTTTGATATATTGAAAGAGAAAGTGCATTTGTGAAACTGAAACACACACCACAATCTTTGAAAGCTTGAGATATTTGAAGATATTGGGAGACAATCATGTAAATTGCTTATAAATTTTTTACCATAATGAAATATTATTGTTAATTTAATGTAAATGGTTGTTATTGGTTGAAAGAGAAAGTTTACATAATGCATGTTTTTGTGAAACTGACGTACACACCACAATCTTTGAAAGCTTGAGATATTTGAAGATATTGGGAGTCATGTAAATTGGTTATAAAAAATTTACAGTGATGAAATATTATTGTTAATTTAAAGCAAATGGTTGTTATTGGTTTCAATTGTCTTTCACTAAATTCTTAAAAAAATTTCAAAACCTAAAATAATTAAAAAATGATTTAAAAAATTAATTAAATTTATTTATTAAAAACCATAAATTATTTACAAAATTAAAAATAATATGCTTCGAAATATAAATTATTTTAAAAAAAAAATATAAATATTATACATAATTAATACAATATGGGGAAATTTATATTATAATGATTAATAAATGTTTCGACATAAACAATACTATGTTTTAATATATAATGGTCATACGTATTATGAATGTAAGTAGGTTATAATTCTCATTATTGATTGTAAGTAGGTAAAATGAAGCAACTTATAGCTTATATTTAAATTTAAATAAGAAACAAAAATTATATATGAATAATATCATAATTTTATATTATAATGATAATAATAAATTTTTGAATGAACAATACTATCTTTTTATATATATGTCATACTTAATTAGGAATGTAAATAGGTACAGTGAAAAATTATATTGTTTGGTATTATTAAAATTAGTATCATATTATAATTATATTGATTAAGTAAATTTATATTTAGTATTATTATTTTAATATTTATAGGCTATAAATTGGTATTTTTATATGTTATATTTATTAAATTATTTATATGTATTTAAATCATTAGTTATTTATAAACAAATATTTATTTATAACAAATATATATATTCAGTGGTGTTAATATTCGACTTTTTATTACAAAAGCTCACAAAATAGATTTAACAATTTTAAATTAATATAATATATATATATTAACAATTTTTTCATTTTAGGAGAACCTAATTTTTATTTACAAATAGATTAAGAGTGTTCAATGACTTTCTTGGTTTTTTTTGTAGAGTGGGTTTTCATTTAAGATTTTTTTTGGCAAGAAAAAAAAGGTAGAAAACCAACCTTGACCTCTAGAGATTTGGCTCCAAGGTAGATGGGTTGAGTTTCTCGCACATTGGTTGAGCTACTAGGTGGCTGGATCGAGCTCCTCCATCCTTCGTCGAGCTTCTAAACTCTCGGTTGAACTGCCAAATTCTCTTGTGGTTTGCACAAAATGGCCTGTGTAGACCGTAAACATATATTTTATTAACAAATAAAGGCTTGATCGAGCCCTTAAGCTTTTTAAAATTTAGCGCCCAAGCTCTATTGGTAAGAAATTTTGAAAAGAGGCTTGATTGATCCCTTAGCTCGATCAAGCTTCTAGATAACCTCGGGTTACGTAGGAGCTCAATTGAGGGTTTCTTTTATTTCTTGATTGAGCAATATTTAATCCCCTAAATAGCTTGATCGAGGGCTAAAATATTTCTCGATCAAGCACTTAAAAAGTGCTTGATCGAGCTACTGTTATTCACTCCAAAGCGCCCTTGCTTGCTAAAAAGTGTAAACCAACTTCATCCATAGACCTAAGACTTGTTCCTCTTTTTGATCTAGCATGGATGGTTCATAGTGGTTTAGATTTTCTACATTCACAACTACATAAATGTCCATGTATGGGGGTAGATTGAGTCTATAGGCGTTATCTCCCACCTTTTCCAGTATTTCAAAGGGAACAAATTGTAGAGCCTTGATTTTATTACTAGGACCCTATAACCTCTCCTTGTTTAATTGTAACCATACTCTTTCTCCCACCTTGAACAACTTCTCTATTTTGTACTGATTATGCCTTGCCTTGTATTTTTCCGATGACTTCTGCAATGTCTCTTGTACTTGTATATGGATCTTCTTGATCTTCTCAAGTTTTTTTTATCGCTTAAGGAATTTATTGTAAGATCCCTTCTCACTCCTCCTTGCTGCCCATATATCCAAAGGTCAAGATGGAAAATATCCAAAACAAGTTTCAAATGGGGACTTATCAGTAAAAGTGTGGATCTCTTTGTTTTGTTTCTAAGTAAGGTTAATCTATTACTATGATACAAAAAAGTAATTACAGTGATTCTTGGCCACAAAGGAACCCAACCTCAATCAACATGCATTCATGATAGTTGTCTGAGACTGCCCTAACAAAGGGGAAACCAGTCTAAAGATATGTCCAGAATATATCCAAAAATTAACCCATAGTTTATCCTGACTAGACCAGCTGACTAAAACCAACTCCAAAACCAACAGTTTATCCTGACTAGACCAACCGACCAACAGATTATCCTGAGGACACATAAGACTAGAGAAAACTAAACTAAGAACTAGAAGAAATGCCACCTGGTAGACATGACACGCAGCTCAAAGTCTTCCGGAGTAGGCTCCTCCGCAATTGGACACGCCTAGCCATCTGAGTTGTCCGACTTGCCACGTCCCAATGCTTGATGGCCTTCCTCCATGCTGCTATCCTCAACCTGCGGGATCGACGTGTCATCCAGACGACTCTGCAAGGCTTGCGTGTCACTGTGAACACCCATCTCAACATGCGAACTGCCAGCAATGGCTTTACCATGCCTTCTGTTCTGACCTCCATCAACTTCCTGCTCGTCATTGTTGCCCCTGTTCTTACTCGGGCCAGCTCTATTCGCCTCCTCTATAGAAATGGTCATGGGAATATGCTGCTCGGTCTCTTTTGTAATGGAAATTGAGACAGTGGCTACAATAACTGGGAGGTTCAAAGAGCTGCGAAATTGAAACTGTGTTGTGTGAGGAATAGAATGCGGAGGCGGAGGAAAGCTTGCAGTGCGAACAACTGCAACTTCACGTCTTGAGCTGTGGAGGCCGGCTCTGCCTCTGCCACTTCTTGTATCTGGACACTGACCTACAAAACTGTGCTGGTGGGGATTTTCGGCAGAGGAGGTAGGGGAAGCAGAGTCATGGCTATGCAAAGTAGGGGAACGAGAAATTATGCCTCACGTGCCACCATGCCAGGTGCGCATATGGTGGTGGACCATGGTGGATATGGGAACAGGTAGAGAGTCAAGAGGAGCAGAAGAGGAATTGACAGAAGAGATTTGCGTAGAAATTACAGAGGGTTGGAGGTTGTGAGACGAATTGCCGAGGTTTGTGTGGGAATGTTAGAGGCCATTACTCAAATCAATGCAGCTCACAAGCCAACATTTGTGCCCAGTGCTGGTGCATTCAGTCGGCTCTCCCGCCTGCGGAAGGAAAACATAGTGAATCAGGGGCAGAATAACAAGAAAGTTCTCCAGCTCCATGGTTAAGCGGGTAATGGTATTGCCTCGACTTGAGCAGGCATTAAATGACTCCTGCAAGGTTCCATGAATGCCATTCATAGTGACCTTGGAAAGGTTGCGGAGGGCCATGTGGCCGCCCCGTTCGCAGTCGCCCCGTCTCATCAGCTTAATTACCGTAATTAACACCCGCATTTGGGCAGTGTGGGTCGCTTTGTTATAAGGGAATTGTATATATAATAGCATAGATTCATCTTAAATTTAGATCTAACAAGTGCCATGAGGGGTCAAATCTCTCAAAGGTGCAAACCTATTTTTTGAGTGCAAAACTTGAAGAAATGTTTGCACCTCGAGAGATTTAATCCATATTTGAATGTAGGATTATGTGAGTAGAATGATTTAGAAAAATGTCTTTAGGATCCATCACATGAATATATTAGATGTTGACATCTAATATATTCATGTGATGGGACATTTTTCTAGATTTAATCAATCCTTGCGCTTAATAGATGCAGAGTTAAGATGACTTTATGTTGGTTTATTATTAATAATTAACAATTATAATTATTTATTTTATTTTATTTTTATTTTTATGTAATTTAATAGAGTCCAAATTTTTATATCACATAACATAACATAGCATAACATAAGCTTACAACATCTCTTCTTTATTGGATTGGAGAGCACCTCTCCAGGCAACTAGATTTCCATCCCAAGTCTTTAGATGCTTCTAGTTGTTACCCTCAAAAGTTGCATCAAAGTCCCGTTGACTACTTTTATTTGTGCATCTATTTGTGGATGGAGTGTTGTAGACCTGTTTAACTTTGTGTTCATCTTTTCCCACAAGGTAGTCCAAAATGCACTGAGCAATTTCATGTCCTTATCTAAAATGGTACTCTGTGGTATCACAAAGTGTATCTAGACTTGTCCAAAGAATAAGTTAGCTTCTTCTTGCTTGGTAATGGTCTTTCTATAGGGCATCTAAACACACATCATGCTGAATCTGTCAACTACCATGAACATGTAGTCATGTCTCTTCTTGGTTTTTGGTATACCTCTCACAAATCCCATGGAAATGCTTTCCCAAGGACAAGTGGAAAGAACATTTAAGGGATGATATAGAGCTTGTTTCGTGCTATTAGACTTGCTAGAAAACCAAAACATATAACCTCTTATGAACCTAGATACATGTTCTTGCATCTTGGGCCAATATACATAACATTGCAAGTTGGCTATTGTCTTCCCTACTCCAAAGTTCCTTGCAACCTTGGAGGTGTGAGCCTATCTAATCAACTGCAACTGTTCAACTTTAGGAACACATAAATTATCCATCTTGTAGAGTAACTTTTCCTAGATATTGTAGTCAACAATGTTGTCACCATCATGCACATGACTATGGATTCACAACTATTAAATCACCTCCTTAAAGTCCTCATCCTCTGAATATTCCTGTTTTTATGCATCATGGGTGAATGGATCCATGCCATAACAATTCCCAAAGTTTTGATTTTTGATGTGGGTAGCATTGAAAGCATGTCAACCAACTTGTTTGTGCTTCCCTTATACTTGATCGCTAAATAATGTTGCAAATAGAAACAAAAAATGCTAAAAATAGCATTTTAGGATATATTCCAATTTTAATTAGTCCTTGAATTAAAATTGAGAATTAAAATTTGAATTTAGACTCAGCAGCTTTTTGAAAAATAATTAATTAATTCATCTTGAGTTAATTAGTTGAAGAAATTCAAACATGAAGTCTTTGTAAAGACATGCAACAATTATCCCTTTGATTGAGGAAGTTATCCCTTAATTAAGGAGATAAGGATGAGTTGTATTTGAGTTGTAATTAGTTAGCTCAGTTAACCGAGTTAAATCCATTTAGATTAGTTCCAAACAGTTTGTGGAACTGATTGTGAGTTCAGTTAGTTAATGCATGCATGCAACTAGTGTAATTTAGATAACTTCATATTCTCTCATTAATAACTCATGCATGTCAGTTCAGACAAAGACCCAGTTGAGATTAAAGTAAGGGACAATGTACTATTAGTTGCAGGAATATTCCCATGAGGATATATCTTGCATGTAGAAGGAATTCATTCCTTCCGGATTGCGCAGTTTCTACAGAGGTTAGAGCAGTGTGTGAGGTGAGAATCACACAAGATACAATTGGAGGACCCAAGAAAAACTACACAAGGAAATAGGAGGCTTGGAGGACTGAAGGAAGGCATGTGTTGTCTATTTTGTCTATGAGCAACAATGAGAGATTGTACTGAGAGCTAGATAGCTGTGAGCTAAAGCTTTGTGTAATCCTGAGATATTTCCACTTGTATGATAATACAGATATCAGGTTTTTTAGCTGAGGCTTTCCCCAGAGTATTCTTTTGTGTTTCATGTGTGATTGATTTCTTCTTCATCTGTTATATGTGTTCTATTTGATCTTGCTCAAAATCTATCAAGCTTCCGCATGTTTGATTGTAGAAGTAGATTAAGTATATTGCTTTAGTTACATCGCATTATCAGTTTAATCTACAGGAGAATTTCTACATGGTATCAGAGCTAGTTGATTTGTAGAAATTTCTACCTGGAATTAGAGCTGGATGTGTAGAAATTTCTACATGGTATTAGAGCAAAGGTGATCAAAGTAGAGAACAATATACCGTGAAGGGAGAAATTTAAAGTTTTGAAGTTTTTGATTGCAGGTAGAAAATCAATTTCTTATCACATCTCAAAGTTCACCAAAGGCAATCAATGTCTTGAGACTCGAGTATGCCCTAGATGGCAGCTCGAATTACATAGCATGGAAGGATCACATGGAAGCAGTATTAGAAGACAATGGTTTGAAGGACTTCATTGATAAAGAAGTCCCCAAGCCAGCAACAGCTAATGCCCAAGAATTGGCAAAATGGAAGAAATGTGTGGCGATAGTGAGGAGGATTCTTTTGGAGGGAGTTCGGGACCATATTGTCTCGAGTCTCCAAGGGAAGGAGTTTTCAATGTGGAAGACATTGAAGGACCTATATCAGAATAGTAGAGACCAGAGGAAGCTGGCGCTGAAGGACAAACTTCAGAAAATCAAGTGTGAAAAGGGCGATACGATTTCTACATATATGAACAAGCTCACCACCTACAGAGATAAGCTTGAAAGTGTAGGAATCACAACAGCCGATGATGACATGGTGAGTCTTGCTCTCCTTGGTCTTCCTGAGAGTTGGCATAACTACTAGGACTCAGTGAATGGAAGAGAGAAACTGTTGGATTGGGAATGACTGTGGTCTTTGATGCAGGAGGAGATAAGGAGAAGCACTCGATATGGTTCTTCATCTAAGCATGATGATGAAGAAAATCTAGCCTTAGCCAGTAAGGTGAGGAAAGGGAAAAGGAAGGCTTCCCATTTTAGATCGAGTTCTTCTCATGGTGGAAAGAAGATTGACAAATCTAAAGTGAGATGCTTTAATTGTCATGAGGTGGGTTATTATGAAACTAATTGCCCATTGAAGAAGTCCAAGAAGGGATCCTTGGAAGGATCTAAAGGTGAGGCACTAGCCACTCAGTTCAAATTGGATTTTACCCTCATCACATGTGTGGTTTCATTGATGATGGGTTGTGGTTGCTTTCTTGACAGTGCAGCCACATTCCACATGACCGACGATAAGAGTTTGTTTAGTACCTTGGAGGAGAAAGACCTCCAACTGCACATAGAGATGGGTAATGATGAAAGATATAGTGTTTCAGGAGTGGGCATGGTTGCTTTGCAGAGGGAGCATGGAGCTCTCATCACCTTGACAGATGTGGAGTATGTGCCTGGACTGAAGAAAAACTTGGTATTGATCGCTATGTTGGAGGATAAGGGCTATGATGTTGTCTTCAGTAAGGGAAATGTTTTCCTTAGACACATCACCATGAGACAGGTGAAGCAGATCGGTTCACAAGTCAAGAAACTATATGCTCTTGAGGTTAAAGATGCATGCAAAGCCTTGAGGAGCAAGGAAATTGCTGGAGACTTGGTGGTTGAGAGGGAAAGTAAATTACCTCTCAACATGTAGCGCTAGAGGAAGTCTCAGAAAATTGTGGAGGAACCACAATTGGAGATACTGAGAGGAGACTGAGTGGAGGCATCCACTCATGCAGAGACCTCTAGTAGGGAGGTTAGTTGGGAGATTAGTTACTTATTTCTCAGTAACTGAGTTGCAGTGCAACAGTGGGCAGCAAGATGCAAAATGATGAGAGGAGGTACAGTGCAGATGCAGTGCTGGGAGAAAGGACTAGCAACAACATGGATGTAGTAGGAGGAATCAATGGGATTGATGCAGTCAGAGATCAAAGTGACAGAGGATAGAGTAGTCAGATACTAAAGAGCACAGAGGTGCAGAGTTTTCAGTTGACAGAGGCAATAACAGTGAGACACTTTGATGACAGAGGCATCATTTTGATTTAGGTTAGATATCTTTTTTGTTTCTGAAGTTGCTGGAGCAACAAAACTTGAGAGAAGTGTTGCATACAAAACATCCCAAAGGTTCAGGATCAGGTTCGAGTTGAGTGCCTTTCTTGTTGAGAGGGAGTGTTGAAAATATCAACAAGAAATGCTAAAAATAACATTGCTATAGATAATATTTCAGGATATATTCCAATTTTAATTAGTCCCTGAATTAAAATTGAGAATCAAAATTCGAATTTAGTCAGCAACTGTTTGAAAATTAATTAATTAATTCATCTTGAGTTAATTAGTTGAAGAAATTCAAACATGAAGTCTTTTTGAAGACACGCAACAATTATCCCTTTGATTTAGGAAGTTATCCCTTAATTAAGGAGATAAGGATGAGTTGTATTTGAGTTGTAATTAGTTAGCTCAGTTAACTAACTTAAGTCCAGTTAGATTAGTTCCAAATAGTTTGTGGAATTGATTATGAGTTTAGTTAGTTAATGCATGCATGCATGCAACTAATGTACTTTAGATAATTGAATATTCTCTCATAAATAACTCATGCATGTCAGTTCAGACAAAGAACCAATAGAGATTAAAGGACGGGACATTGTACTATCAGTTACAGGAATATTCCCATGAGGATATCTCTTGCATGCAGAAGGAATTCATTCCTTCAGGATTGCACAATTTTTACAAAGGTCAAAGCAATGTGTGAGGTGAGAATCACACAGGATACAACTGGAGGACCTAGGCAAAACTGTGCAAGGAAATAAGAGGCTTGGAGGACTGAAGGAAGGCATACATGTTGTCTATTTTTTCTATGAGCAGTAGTGAGAGATTGTACTGAGAGCTAGATAGCTTGTGAGCTAAAGATTTGTGTAATCTTGAGATATTTCCACTTGTATGATAATACATATATCGAGGTTTTTAGCCGAGGCTTTCCCCAGAGTATTCTTTTGTGTTTCATGTGTGATTGATTTCTTCTTCATCTGTTATATGTGTTCTATTTGATCTTACTCAAAATCAATTAAGCTTCTGCAAGTTTGATTGTAGAAGTAGATTAAGTATATTGCTTTAGTTACAGTGCATTATCAGTTTAATCTACAGGAGAATTTCTACATGGTATCAGAGCTAGTTGATTTGTAGAAATTTCTACATGGTATCAGAGATGGATGTATAGAAATTTCTACAAATAAAACTGTTCTAGAAACCCCATCAATTTGTAATGCTTGGGTCTATATATACTGTAGTGACTAGTTATTTTTGTTGATTATTGTCTTCTTTCCCATCAGAGAGTGTTTTCACTTTTTCACAACTTATGTAAGGGCATAGAGATTCATGCCATATGGAGGGTAGTTAAGCACTGCCCACTGAAATACATCAACATGGTAGCACACACTTTCTTCCTTGCATCAAGACTTCTCCCAGAACATATCAACGCACATTTTATCTCCACTTCAAAGGGCTACTATAAGTTCGGTAATGGTTTTAACTATTTGTATCTATGTAATGAAGGTCAGGAACAACTATGATGGCTTAACTGGAGATTTCATTATACGTGAACTCAACCTTCTAGCTGTTAGGTTAGGAGTAGGATTAGATGCATCCTAGGTTTCCCTCTCTTGCACTCATTCTGCACTCGTTCCCTGTAGTATGTCATCATTTCCTTATTTTGGTTCTACATCATGTTTTATTTAGCCATTTTTTTCTCTTGTCTTTTGTTTTTGTTTCCTTATTGTGTGTTTTGTTTCTTTTTTCTTGTGTTCTTTCTCCTTTTGTTTTCATCATGCGGATAAGTGTTGTTCCTAGACCTGTTTTGGATTCTTAGTATGTGTGTGGCAGAAGTCTAAAGACGAAAGGCGAAATAAATAAATAAAGGAGAAAGAAGAGAAAGTCTTCCTGTGCAGAGAGGTGAACTATGAAACTCCACTGGGGTACTGTATAGGCTCATTGGAAGCAGAGCAATGTTTGTGTTCCTGCGTGAGTTTTTCGAGGTACTGTCTATGCCTGCTGGCAGTGGAGCAACACCAAAGATGAAAACTTATACTCTAAAAATATTGAGCTCACGAGATACACTGCATTTCCTAACTAGAAACACTGTGATATTGCTAAATCGTATGTTGTGTTCAACCGATAAGGTATAGAGGGAACCATGTCTAGTCATGGGGTAAGTGGAAAAGGGAAAAGCGATTTACATGATGAATCAATACTCCTTGAAGAAATAAGGTCCTGAAAGAAAGAGTTAACCAAAATAGAGAAGCTGGATTCTACCAGTGTGTCGCTAAGTGTTGTAGCAGCTGCAACACCCTCCAAAATTTTGGCCTACACTCAAATTTTGGAGCCTACTATGGATCTTTTGATCGGTTGTTCCTTATTTACTTGTTGGTTAGCTGATGATTTCAAGGTCCCTTTTTGGATCTTAAGTGTCATTCACACTTTTATCTTTGTATAGCAAGTGTCGTCTTCGGGCATGTGAATTATTGCTACTCATGAAAAGGGGAGTTTTGGTTTGCTTCAAGGGGAAATATTTGTGAAAATGAGTTTTTCTAATCATATAGACATGTTTCATACTCATTTCCAAAATTTCACGCACTATTACACAGGTGTCGTCATTATCATCAAAAAGTCTATCTTCGGTGTGGCACTTGTCGTAAGTTGCCAAAAAGGTTGTTGCACTAACGGAAGTATGTTTTCATATGTTATATATGATATACATTGTGTAAAAAAGTGTCCAAGTGTGTGGTCATAGTCAAATTCTATCACTATTCACATCAGTTCCACTAATTCCACACTTAGCCAAATCCCAGAGGATTCCTAACAACCTAGCCTCATTTAACCTTCCTAAACTGCACACTCCACAATATCAACTCTCAAGAAACAATCATGTTCCTTGCACTGCGGAATGCTTAGTCTTTGCCTTCTAGAATTGCGCATTTCACAACTTCAGTACTCCAACCCAAGCCTTGACTCCTAGAACTAAACAATCCTTCTCCCATCTATTTTCATTCTATATTTTTGAGGTTAAGGGAGTAAACACATGGGACAACATCAAAACCACTTTGGAAGCTGGGATTTAGCCTTGGCAGCTTCAGAGACGGATTTCTATGTTTAATTTAGCTTTGTTTTAGAGTAAATTTTAGGCTAGTTATGATTGTGCTTGTTTGTTTTAATTTGTTTTGTTTGGTTGATTTTAGTGTTATAATTCCATTGGGCTATGAAGTCTATAAATTAAACTAGATTTTTCATCAATTTTTAGAGGAGTTCTCACAGGGCAAGCTAGGTTGCACTATTTGGATTGTTTCAGAAATTAAATGGATGGTAAAATACCAGAAGTGTAAGGTTCAATAGAACTCAAAGAGAAATTAAGAATTCCTTTGTTTGACTTCAGTGGAAAAAATTAAAATTATCAACAACCAAAATAGGGTTCTCTAAGTAACAAGTCCTATTTATCAAAGTTTCTATTGAATAATTCAGATTTTTTTAGAAAAACAAAGAGAGGAAAACAATGTTCAAACACATAAACAGAAGAGACACAACACTATTTGGTACACCACATGAATCATGTGAAAGGTCCTTGTATTATTGATGCTCCAACACTTTGAAAAATAAAATATGCAGAAGAAATTACATTCGGAAATCAATCCTTAATACTTCAAACAGTGAAGTATTTATAATAAAAATTACAAAATTCCTTTACAAAATCGCTGTCAAACTGATAGTGTATTATTAGCCTAATTACAAACAATATGATCTAATCCTGGTAGAAAAATAGGCCACATAGGCAAGGAAAGGTGGCCTTGTTTTGATGGTTTTAGTTGTTGAGTCAACCCAAAATAGTGTTGTGTTGCTGAACTAACCATTGTGTTGGCTACCGCGCTGGAAATTGTTTTACTATTTCTGAATTATCCTTCAATCTAGTAAATCAACCATTTCTTCCCATCTATTTTCATCTGGTACGGTCAATTTTGTTACCCTGCGATAAATTTCATCTACCTCTATGTATTTGGAAAAAGTTTCCTTCACGGTAAAAATGTGTTTTACCTCATTCTGAATGTATAAATCATTTGACATGGTTTCCAAAAATGCCTTTGCTGTCATATTGCCCTTAATCCCACTGAACTTGATGTTGCTTCTAGCCATTTATTTCATATTTAGGATATAGTCTTCCTGAGTGATTAAATTTTTCATTTATAACATAAATGATGGGAAGTCCCTTTTGGATCAATGCTTCATTGCTGTTAGTGAACTTGTTTACTTGCAACTCCAAGGTTTCACATCTTTCTTCCAATTGATCAATGAGATTTCTCTCTGTCAAGACTTTCTTGACATCCAAAATAGTAGCAGTCCTATTAGTGATCCCTACTTCTTCCAGCTCATACTTGGACTTAGAGTTCAAGAACCTGATTATGTTAAAGGCTTTTGTGGGCATTTCTCCTAGTTTCTCTCTTCCCTACACAATAGTTTACGTATCCTTTTCTATCATCTCTTTCTTCTCAAATATAATTTGGATAGAATGCCAAATATCATTCATAGAGTCTAGTATATTCATCCAAATAGTTTCCTTGGATTGGGCCATGGTATGACCAATTGAAGTGTCTCTCTCTACCTTCTGCAATTTATCCAACAATCTCTGGGATTTCTGCATTTCAGTAACCCAAACAACTTCAACTTTGGCCTTTTGTACTTCCAAAGCTTTGAGTTTGCCCTGCAAAGTCTCAATCTCCTTTGACTAGAGTGACATGTTCTCTAGTGTCTTTGTTGCTTGTTCAACACTCATAGTATGAGTGGAAGAAGTGGTTGCAGTGGTTGTCCCTATTGATGGAAGTTGAGAAATAGGTATGGAATCCAGGGGGACTATGGCCATCTTCTAACTCTCTTCCTTCTCCTTTATCATTTTCTCCATCTTTGCCTCCATCTGTCTAATCTGTATATCCTGTTCTATGATCAACTTCATCATATCTTCTTTCCGTGCCTCACTTTCTTCAATGTCCTTTATCAATGGATCCTGTGGCTGGTAACTTGAGCTGCTTTCTCAAGGCTGCAATGTCCAGTTTCTTCTTTTAATAATATCCTTAGTAGCATTAACATATTTGGGATCATATCCTATCTTAACAACCAATTCTTCCAAAGACTTGATCTTGTTATCTTTGGCTAAGGAGAAAATTTTCTCCATCTTCAACTATGATTGAACATTGGAAAATGAAACCCACAATTTAGATAGTGACATAGCAATGTTAGTCAAAGTGGAGGATATCATCTCACCAATTTTCTTATGCATCTCCATTTAATCAATGGGATGTATGTCTGTAGTGCTGAATTTAAAAGTAGTGCTCTTGTATTCTGCCGTTGATTTTGGCTGTGGAATTTGGGCCTCAAGAAAGGCCATCTGCATTTTTCCATGTTCTATATCAGAGACTGAAAAGAGCCTACTCTATGAGCTAGAGGTCTACTACTATAATTGGTTATAGGTACTTTTTTTTAAAATCTCATTTCTGAGGTTTATCTCCCTGTACCTATCAAAAACTGTCTTCTCCTTTTTTTTTGGACATTATGTGATTCTAGCTCATTTTCCTTGTGACCTTGTGAAGATGAAGGTTCATTAGGAGATGTTGTGAATTTGTTGGTTACAAGTGGTGAATCTGTGATTATGATGGAAGCTTGCTCCTTGGTGTCTTTGTGCAACTCCACTCTAGGAGTTAACTTTATTCTCTTCTTGTAGTTGATCCTGAACTATTTAGCTTCACTCCCAGTTGTTGATGAAGATCCTTCTTCCCTATGTATTTTGATTTATTTTTTCTGTTGAGTGGGTGTGTGCAAACTTGAAGTGGAAAAGAGTTGTTCTCCAACTTCCTCCAAAGTGTTTTCTGTCCATTCCAGTTAATTGGCATACTGCTCTATTTCTGGCCTTGAAGTATGAATGTAAGGAGTGCTTTTATTCTCCACTCTAACCTTTGAAATGATGCCACAAGGGTCATAATACCATGTAAAACTCAGAGTGAACTTCAGTTCTTTAAGAATTCTATCTGCTTCTTCACCTACTGTCCTTGTGTTACATACAAATGGGCCCACCTGTGTCTTTATTCTAAATTGTGACTTCTTCTTGGCCACTACAAAGTGGATGCCATCCGAATTCAACATCTGTTCGATATACTCGAGGGAAAAAATCCTCATTGGGAGGTATTGGGGAGTTTATAGGGTGCCAATTCATAAGCATACACCCTAATTTATTTATAATTTTGGTATAAATATCAATCCCTAGTATTTTCCTGATTTATCAAGTGTAAAATTCTCTTGATTTCCTCATTGATCCTGGGTTGCACTGCACTGTTCAGAATGTTCATGGATGGATGAACAAAATCTTCAATGAACTTCTAATCAGTGAATTCCTGCTATTCTCTCGTGACCAATGAGGTCCAAAAGATCATTGGTTGCTGATTTCGTGCATCATCAAGATTCTGTAGTACAAAACTAATTTGTCTAACTGATAGTAAAGGAACATGTAAATCAAAATGGAGGTGTAATTAAACACCTATTCTGTAGGAAACTTTATGAATTGTTCATGAATACTGTCGGCCAAGAATTGACTAAAATTGAATACAATAGAAGGCTTACTGTCTGTGGAAAATATGGAGAAGAATCCTAAAATGGGCTCATCTAACCACTGATCAGAATAATAACCTAAAATATAAGAAATGATGGATATAGTTTGCTTGGTTTGATTAGGGAAGATGGAGGAAGGATATGGAGGATTATTTTTAGGCAATTGGGCATTCTTGGGCAAGAATATCTCAAAGATTTTGGCTCTAGTGGCAAAATCGAACTTTTGATAAAGCTGCGTGAGGGCTTCTAAGGAGAAAGGAGAAATATTTTCCACAGTGGGAGCCAACATCATTTGGTCAATGGATTGGGCAACAATTGTGAAGAGAATGCCACCTGTAGGGGAAATAATAGCTCTTTGGGAAGGGACATAGCATCTTGACACCTTCTAATAAATTTTGGGGCTTGGAATGTCAAGGGGAAAATGTAATGGGGGAGGTTGGACTCAGATAGCCCAATTTCATCAGTCTTATTTGCATTTTTATCTTCTAACCAACAATATAACTCAAGAAAATCATAGTCACATTAGGCTTTGTTAATCTTGTAATCCTTATTGGCCAGAGGGGTATGATCTAAGTCTACAAAATGGGGAATTAAAGGATTAACAGGCTTGTCTTGGGTTTTAGTATTCATAGGCATGACTGTAAGAATATGAGGACACGAGGAATTGAGTGGAAAAAAAGAAGAAATTAATCAAAGGGTCTTACCGAGCAACATTTTGGAAAACAAACTGTCAGGTGAAAAGGAAAGGGAATTGTCAGTTTTCTAACGCGATCTAGTCATAGAATAGATCTGAGAGTTATCGTTGTGCAGAACTGTCAATAACAAAAAAATAGGAGTGAAAAGGGATGAGAGTGATAGGTTTAGAAGCCTTTAAATGCTGCAGTGAATCGTTCTGTTGAAAATAACGCAAGGTCGTTAGGCCTAAAAGGTTACCCAGGGATTACAAACTTAATGCAAAACGATCATTTGTCAGGAAATAATTTAATAGGCCAATATGTATGGAACGTGGCGAGAGGAGAATGGCAGAATAAATATGGTGGGGTGCAGTAAATTTGGTGGGGGGATGACGGTTTTGGAGGGGGTAGGAGATGGTATGTTGTTTTGGTGAGGGGGGTTGCGAAATCGTGAGAGGGTGACATGTAGGGGATGGGGCCCGATGGGAGAAATAAATTTTTGGGCCCCCATGGTGGTAAAGGCAGGATGGAGAGGGGCAGTCGAAGGTGGATGTGGGCCATTGATGAGAAGTGGGAGCGGATCCTGAGGGTGTTGAATGTAGTGTACTCTAACCAAATACGACAAAGTAGATTTGTCAATATGCGATTTTTATGATTGACCTCTGGACTTAGGATAAAAGGAAAATATGAAATATATGAAAGACTTTATCCATGGTGCATATTTTGGGTCTTTTCACAATATCCTTAACACTTAGGATGAAAATTACATATGCACATATTTGCAAAACCAACTAGTTTACCTATTCATGGTTAAGCTATTAATTTTTTGTCTCTAGGGTGCATTTAGACTAGCAAACCCACTTTATTTTCTTTTACACAAAATGAAAAACTATCTAACCTATCCCTTATTTCTTCAATTGATCCAGATTAAATAGTTGAATCAATGTCATTTTCTACCTTGCTACTGATTTTCCCAAATTAAATTGTTGTGAAAATTTTTATTCTCTAACCTAATTTAGAAAAATTGAAAGGAGTTTAATCATTATTACACTGTATGGTTAAACTAAACACTAGTGATTGTGGCATTTTGAACAAGCTGCACAAAACTTTATTTTTCAATGATGAAGCAAAACTATCTATGAGTAGTGGCATTTAGACTTGCAACAATTTCAATATTATTCCTTTTTTTAATTATTTTTATTTCTTTTGGTGGGGTTCAATCTTTTCTTCTTTTCAATATTCTTATTTTTTCTCTTTGTTTTTCTTATTTATACCCTCTTTTAATTTTTTATTCTATATTTTTTTTGGAAATCATTGGCAGATTAACAAGTATTTAGAAAATAAGATTCTTGAGATATTATACTCAATTATCTTGAGATCCTATAAATTAGACAACCCTAACAATAGCTCCAATTGGGGATGACACTCTCCCTGTGAGGTGCCAGGAGAATTTGACTAGTAGCCTTGAGTGTTTTATTTCAATAATACCCACCTTTGATCTCTTTATTGCAGTTTTTATGGTAACATATCAATAGAAGCTTAGGGCCTTGTCCACGGGCTTCAACTTCCGTTAATAGGTCACCCAATCCAAATAGTAAAGACAATGATATTTACAATGATAAATGCTAGAAAAATATCTATTTCTTAGAGAAATAGTGTTTGAGCATCCTGCGATTGACAGGTCCACCAAGTAATTTTGTGCCATCTAAATTTTTGAGAAAAAATGTATTATGCCCTTTGAAAGCATAAATGACATAAGGTCCCATCCATAAATTTTCAAATTTTCCATGCTTCCCTTTATCTTCTCTTTTGGAATCCCACTTTAAGACTTTATCACCTAAGGTGAAATCATCTGCCTTTGTCCTTTTGTCAAAAAAATTCTTGATATTCTCATGGATGACCTGAGCCTTATTATAAACCTCTTCCCTGGATTGCTACAACTGGATTGTCTGATCAATTCTTCTTTGAATGTCATTTGGCTCAACCTGCAATTCCTGAATTGACTTCATGACTGGAACTCCCAAAGAGGATGGAAAAATAACATCCATTCCATAAACCAATTGGTATGGTGACATGCCAATTGGTTTCTTTGTGGTGAGCCTATCAGTCCAAAGTGCATTTATCAACTTGCTGTGCCATGATTTTTTGTTGTCTGCTAACAACTTCTAAATAATATTTACCAATTTTTTTTGAAGATTTAGCCAACCCATTACCCTGTGGGTAATAAGCAGTTGAATGCCCTAAAGTGATATGGTATTTGTTGCAGAAATATATCATTTTCTTAGACCTAAAGGCTATAGCATTATCTGTAATAAGCTCATTTGGGCAACCAAATCTATACAGGATATTGGTTTCTAAGTGTTTGATGATAACAACATCCGTGGCTAGTCTAGAAGGAGTGGCCTCAATCCATTCGGTGAAGTAGTCAGTAGCGGTAAGGATCCATTTATGTTGAGCAGAGAATGGTGGATGGATTTCTCCAATGAAATCCAATCTCCACTGTTGAAAAGGGCTTTCAACAGATATGGGTTTCAAAGGTAGAGGCAAAGGATTTCTTTTCTCTTCAAAGATTTGACACTTGTGGCAAGAGGTTACCTTCTTATGAACATTTGGGAAAAGTGTAGGCCAGTAAAAACCATCTCAAAGGATCTTATTGGCAATGGTTTTCCAATACAGATGGCCACCACAGTCACCTCCATGGAATTCTTGCATTTTTCTTTCTGTATCATCTCTCAATAGGCACTTTAGTATAATACCATCAACATATTTCCAATATAAAACATTTCTATGATGCAAAATTTAACTGCATTTAGCTTCAGAAACCTAGCCTTTATCTTTGTTAGACCATGAGGAGTATTTAAATTAAATAAAACATAAATAAGGTCTGCATACCAGGGTGAGGTCATGAAAGCCTCATCTAGTTGTGAAGTCGCCAGTTCCTCTTGATCATTCAATTCCGTTACAAAGTTGATATCTAAAGCATTAAAATTAGACTCAACCATCAATTTGGCTAATCCTTGTCCTTTGATAAGCTTGGTTGGCTTGATTTCCATATCATATTATAGAATGATGGAAATCCATTTGCCTCTTTTTCCATTTGGTCCATTCTCTGTTAAAATATCTTTAACTATAACATTTGGTGCATAAACAATTATGTGAGAATGAAGGATATACACTATGAAATATTTAATTACTTTTATCGGTGCGAAACCCTATTTTTCCATTATATTGTACTTGAGTGCAACATCCCTCAAAGGCTTGCTAAAGAAAGCTATGGGCTGTTCATATCCATCATCATTTTTCTGCTAAAGGACAACTGCAACAGTATGTTCAAAAGAAAATGAAAAAATAATAAAATCCGTAGTGAAATCTGGACTGATAAGGACTGGTGCTCCATTGTTCCATTTGATTTTGAATCTTGTTTTAACATATTTGTTATGTTTCTGAGAAGTTCTGCAAGGTTAGGGATAAATCTCCTCATGAAGTTTAGTCTAACAACAAATGATTGAAGTTCCTTAATGTTTCCTGGATGACTGATTTTCAGGATAGCTTCAATCATTTTAGGATCAATTTTAATACCTTCCTTAGATATGATATGACCAGGAAGTTTTCCCTCTTCAAGGTCAAACACTGTATTCTTAGGATTTAGTGAAATCCCAAACCTCTTACATTTTTCAAATACTCTTCACAGATGTAACAAATGTTCTTCATCAATTTTAGAATATACAATTATATCATCTAGATAGATCACAATAAATCTACCAATTTCATCAGCAAAGTAATATCCATTTCTCTTTGAAATGTGGCTCCAACATTCATTAATCTAAAAATCACCTTAACATACATGAAGGTACCCCATGGAGTAGTAAAGGATGTTTTATATTGATCCTCTGGATGGACTAAGACTTGATTATAACCTGAGAAATCATCTAATAAAGAAATCCTAGAAGATCCAACTACCTTTTGCAAAATATGATCCATTTTAGGTAAATGATAGTTGTCCTTTAGGGAGCCTTTGTTAAGGTTTCTAAAATCTATGCATAATCTAATTTCACATGTTTTCTTCGTAGTTGGCACAATATTGGAAACCCATTTAGAGTACCTAAGAGGAAGTATGATTCTAGAATCATACATTATTTTAATTTCCTTCTCAATTAAAGGCATTAGAACAAGATTTATTCTGCAAAGTTTTTGTTTAAATGGTTTTTGATCTTCCTTAATCAGAATTTTGTTTTGTATAGTTTCTGTCTCATATGTTTTGAGATCTTCATAGTTCCAGGAAAAAACATCACTAAATTTCTTGAATAAAGCAAT
>APFE031229766.1:0-13050 GCA_000404065.3 Pinus taeda
TTATTTTCATGAACAATCTATGTTTATGAGATATGCCATGGCCTATTGTTTACTGCTAGGATTGTGAGGACCCATTGCCCATTAAAAAATTCATTTCCTCACCAACATGATTTACGTTTCTAGATTTGTAGAATGTCCTATTAGTCATTTAGCTACATTTATTATTTGTACATACAAAAATAATAATTTATTTTATAAATTAAGATTTAGCCAAATACCAAATTAATTTATAAGATTTGTTACACGAACTTAGAGCTCTGTAAAGATGTAAGCTTTGAAATTGATTCTTTTAATGTAGTTGTCATATGAATTGCAACAATGTTATTATAGGTCCCTTTAATATAGTTGTCATAGGAATGCCAACATTGTTAATATATTTTATTCACATTAACTTAGAATATTTGTATCTTTCCTTCCCTTAACATGGTTGCCATTTTCTCTTCTTCCAGTTTTAGCTTTATTTTTCTTTCAAAAATTTGCTAGACAAATTTGCTATTATAGGTCCAATCATTCCTCAAATCAAGTAATAATTTATTGTATCTTCTTTCCTTTTGTTTCAATGCCTGTGAAGTGTATGTGATAAATGAAACTTCTTGCAATGAATTGAGCCATGAGGATGATGTAGTTTATGTTAGAAGCTCCCCTTAGTCTTTTCGTTGTTTTTCTTTTATGTGTCTTGTTGAAAGAATTCCTAACAATCCCTGAAAGGATTCCTAACAATTCCCAAAATATTCATAGTGTCACGACCAATACTTCCAACACCCTCAAACATTTTCATTAAAACATCTCCAATGCTTTTTTATATCGAACTTCTCAACATTAGACCATTTCTCAATTTGTTTGTTTTGATATACTCAAAGACTACATTTTTCTTTGTGAGTTGATTTAAGCATGGTTTCATCAATACTTTATAATATATTATGATTATATTATTGTTAAGTTGCCACTATCCTCTTATTCTTCATAATTATTATTTGCCTGTAAATTTTAGATATCAACGAGAAGAAGCAAGAATTGAAGCTTGCATAAATTTGCAAACTTCAAAAGCTGAAGCTAAAACCAAAAATCTTGAGGTATAAGGAGTGTGCCTATAAATATTTGTACACGTTTTTCTATTAAAATATGAAATTTCATCGAGGCAACATCTTTGTCTGCGTCCTAACAACTAGCAAATTGTCTTGGATAGCTAAATAATTGGATTGTACAGTACATAAATTTGAAACAACATGCATTTGGCACAAATCTTACTTCTACTGAAAAGGAAATGTTGGTATGCATTGAATGGAATTTATCCACTTTTCATTTGGTGGAGACTACAACATTTAGAACATATTTTGCAACTTAGGTTTCAACCATAATAGGAGTTTTTCATACGAATGCAGAATCTCGTGAGATTAAGACGAAGACAAATATGCCAAAAGTAATTTTCTATGTGGGGATGGGTAGCCATGGTAGCCTTTATAAATGTGCCCTGTCTCATTGACATGATCATTTTGATGTATATTATTTTGTCACTCTTTGTATACTTAAGATGCATTTTAAAAAAATGAGAAAACAAAGTGAAATCATGGTAGACATTGCTTTCATATAAAAAAAGGATCCATGAAGTGGTACAGACACCATGAATCCATACCTACAAAATAGCATCTTAAATCAGACAGGAGTTTTACTTAAAATGCCTTTTTGGGTTGCACATTCAAAGGCTACACAATTTCTAAATCTACACCCATGCTTATTATCACCAGCTGCTAGGGCCCCTACCTGGTCGTTTCTAACATGCGTAGGTTTCTGAAATTTTCAATTTATAGTATTAAGTATGTTACACATGTCTGATTGTTTCTAACATGCGTAGGTTTATTAAATTGTCAATTTACAGTTTTAAATATGTTTGAAAGAGAATGATCATATGGAAGTTGTTGTCATAAATCTCTTCATTTTTATGTTTACAAGCCTAGATAGCCACTCAATTACTAACAAATTGAACATGCTTCCTACCCTTTAGTTCATAAATTTTCATGTAGTGTTATAGGAATGTAATGAATGTTAAACATCTTACGAGAAGAAAACCACATTTATGAGTTTTGTTCTGTATAGTACTTATTTTGTTATCTCTACTTTCAGAAAATGACAACAAAGACTACTGAGAATGTTATTTTCACAATGCTCTCTAGATCAACTCATATTCAACCATGCCTACAAATTGTTGAACTTGAAACCATTTAATCAATGTAAAATTCAACTCCACAATATCGTACTACCATCTCTGATGGCACACATATGAAACACCTTATGCTTCCAACATATTTCAAAGACCTCGTAGCAACAGGCTTGCTACAAAAGGGTTTTGTTATACATGTTAAAAGTTGGACTACTTCAGCTATTGGTCGATCAATGTAAGTTTGTTATAAATTTTTTATTTCAACTTTAACATTTTTATCGATATCACTTCTAACTCTAACAATTATTCCTGTGTCTCTCATTTGCCATGTAGGTCTATAAAGCTAATAGAATTTGATATTTTTTCTTCATTTTCACCCTTAATTGGTAATCCAAAAAATATGAGTATCCTGATCACTTATGAAGAAAACACTCCCTCCTCATCGAACCAAGATCCTTCATAAAAAAGGCACTGCCCTCTTCCAACTACTCCAACCCCATCTGTCATGCCAGTCCTAATTCCTATCAAATCACTAAACCCTTACCATTCAAATTGGTGCATAAAAGGATACGTTCAAAGAAAAACAACTCTTCGACAATTTCAGAATCATTACAGACCCGGTAAAATGTTTGGCTTTGCCCTGTTCGATACAAAAGGTGGATAAATACATATTACTTGTTTCAACAATGTAGCTGATCATTTTTTTGATAAATTCCAACTTGGAAATGTCTACATTGTCTCTAAAGGGAATGTAAAAAATTCTAATAAGCAATACAACAACTTAAACAATGATTAGGAAATTTTGTTAAATGCAACATCTACCATAGAGCATGTTTCCAGCGAAAAAAACATAAGCCAACGGTGCAATTCAATATAAAATCAATCAATGATATCAAAACAACAAACATCAACTCCATTGTTGATGTTCCTGGTATTATCACTAACATTTCTAATGTGTGCACTATACATAGAAAAGACGGCTCTGAAGTTACTAAATAAATATTGGTATAGCATGGATGCGGTCTTTTGTGGAGGAAATTTTCATGCCGTATCACAAGAAATATTCTCCCTATGTGTTGTAGGAAATAACCCCATCATTGAAATCAAGTATGCCCATCTTGGAGAATTTAATGGAAAAAATGTCGGCACTACAACGAGATCCATTATTCTTGTATATTCTGACATTGGATAGGCCCACATGCTAAAGTCATGGTTTAAAAAGAAGGTTCCACTACAGCTTCTACATCCTTGAAAACAAGATATTCAACTCCTTTTGGCCATCAAACAAAAAAAAATAACGATTGTTGATATTTATAGTATGGATTCCTCAGAGAAACCAACATTCTTCCAATTAAAGGGCATAATAACAAAATTTGGGATGGAATTTGTTTACTACATTTCTTGCCCATCCATCGTTGATGGGGAAAAATACATAAAAAAAAATTATTCCATAAAATACAAGCATGTTGTTTTGCCAAAAATGCAACACTGAAGTAACCGACTGTGATTACAAATACATACTTAAGATTGACATAGAAGATCACACTGGTGAATTAGCTTCAACTGTTGCTTTCGAAGACATGGGATCTACAATTCTTGGGATTAATGCCAAAGACTTCTATTTGTTATCTTCAAATCTAGATCTAATCAGGGAAATTGTCTCCAAAGCACTATGGATGGATCATACCTTCACACTATCAGTGAAGACATAAACATTTAAGGAATTACCATAGTTTAAATGTGTTATCATGAAAGAAGAAATCTTGCATTTCACAACAGAATGCAACAACATCCTCCAAGTAATTGATGACATGTCAATATCATAGATAGATATCGTAAAATGTATTTTTCACTTTCTGAAAGTTTCTATTATCTTATTTTATAAATACAATTTTGCACCATATATTATTGCATGCCATCTCACCAAATTCTCTTATTTAGTATTGAAATAAATATTCGTCCTCCATTGTATCTAGCATTGTGAATGTACACTTATTCACATTTTTTTCATCTTCTTTCTTTTAACAAATGAGGCAACTTATTGCATTACACATGCAACTATCTACATGTATAAATGAAAATTACTTAAAAGTTCTTTCGAACACATGTTCAAATAAAAAATTCACATAAAACTATTCAAAACTTCAATTTCTTTCTCCTCTTTCTCTTTTATACAATAACATGGTTGTTCTCTCCAAATAACATTCTTGTTTTCTCCTCTCTTGCCTATAGGTACCATAACTTTTGCAAATGTCTTCTTCTTGTAATGATGAACGCGCCTGAAGATACTATGCAACAAATACGAATGAATAAATGCACGTTGACATGAGCTTTATCAGGGAAAAAGGAATCACAAAATGTCAAAAAAACAAAAGTAGAAAGAAAATTGACATTCATCGTCTGAAACATATGGTGAAAATTCACATTTTCCATCAAACCTCTCCAAATTTCCCAATTCCGACCCTGAAAACAATCCTCCTTTTCAATTATCAAACTCTCTATCTTTTCGAAAAACCTCTCAAACAAATACATCCATACCTCATTGCCCTAACCCCTCCTTTGCACATGCTTTCAACAACGTTTACACTAATGAAGCACATCGATAATTTCATGCAAAGATTGATAAACTTGCACCTAAATGTCCATGCTTCATTTGTCTTGAATCATATCTTGGAATACATATCTGCAATTTGAACCAAATGTATTGCTTCTCCAAATGCATATTTGAAACAAAGGGTCATCCCTTCTCATTATCAAACAACATGGACCCTGGTCCTCAGCCAGCTTTCCTTACGTCTCTTTCAAAAATATAAGAAATGCTCATTGCTAGGGTTAACCCTATACTCTAGGTAACACATGCACGTGGTGGCCAATATAAATACGATGGCCACACAATTTGTTTTCCACAAGACATTACAAAAATCACAAGCATGTTGGCATGACATGTTGAAGACTTGGACATTCTAATTGTCACTCGTCATAGTAATGACCATCATGCTTATAATTAAATTGTTAGTAGACATCGTGTTCTGCTGCATTAGAATACAAATTGGCAAATGACCCACACTATAAGAATGCTCGTATTGATAACAACACACGAGAATCCTTACCAATAATCCCCACCGATGTCTCACCCTCCCTTCGCCAATCCAATACCACAGAAACAACTATCCACCTTTCACCTAAACCACAACTTGAGCCCACTAAAGATTCCTTAAACCCATCCCTACACCACACATCATCATTCATACCCATTATTCCCAATACAAATATAGAAATCCAAGAAATACGCCATTATTTACATGCTTATAGCCACCATTCTATACTACAATTGAATGACCACCAATTGACTTATCCCCAATGAATGAATACAACACAAAAGTTCTACTCTCTATGGCTTTCTCGACCCTTTTCCCCACAAGAGTTGCAACGCTAAGTCAACTAAGAATGAAAGCAGTGCAGTTACATGAATACGCTCTTCATCTCATACATTACTACAATAATGGATTCGACAAGCACCCATGTTTTCGTTATTACATATATAATCTCATGATGCGACATCATAGTCAAGCAACAATGTTCATTTTTGTGAAAAAGAACACCGCAGATAACTTTCCAACATCTATTGAAGATCTGAACATCCGATTAGAACAATTTCCAGATGAGTAGTTGGCAGAACAAGTCATGCCATTCGGTTGATATTTACATGGAACAAGATATTTTTGACACAAAGCTAAAAATGAACTAACAAACATTATATCTCAGCTCAGTTGCCCAACGTTCTTCTTCACATTAAGTGCATCTGATACAAAATGTCTTGATCTTCATGCAGTCATTCCCAGATGTCAACCTTCTGATATTACAAAACAACAAAAATGGAGAAACAATAACATTAACTCTAACCCACATTTAACATCACTATATATGCACCATTGATTCACAACATTTCGTGAAGTTATCTTAGAGAAACACTTCCAGACAAAAGACTATTGGTACATTTATGCATTCTACCACGTTTCTTTCATAACTCTCCAAACATCAAACCTCATCTACTACAAAATTATCTTACACAAATGCAGACTTGATAGGTATGAATGACAACATAAAGGATTTTCACATATCCATGCTTTCCTTTGGATAGAAAATGCACCTGATATGGAAAGCCTCAACTGGGAAGACACAAAAGAAGCTGATATTGCTAGGAAATTCTTCGACAAACATATTTTAGGTTGGAACCCTCGTACTCCTTCGCTTTCAAATCAACCAATTGCTCAGACAAATTCAGAAGACCCTTGTTGATTGTCCATGTCACAAATTTTTAGAACCAATCCTTTCAATGATTATGAACAACTCATCAATTGGGTTGAATGTCACACAAAATGCACCGAAAGCACATGCCTAAGAAAGAAAGGATCCTCATTTGAATGTCACTATAAAGCACCATGGAAATTACATCCAAAATCATCTTTATTCATTGACTCCAGTGGCCAAAAAACGTATACCCTACTTGCAACGATGATCAACTCAATACCCATAACCCTACAACCCCTTTCGCGATATCATACAAGATATAAGAGATTTTGCTACAGAATTCATCACAAACTGGCAAACATTTTGTCGTTTCTACAAACCTTGGCATCAACATCACACACTATCTGATATTGAATATGTTGCAAATGATAACTCAACTATTCATGAAGCCAATCCTCTAGACACCATGGAAATAAATGAAGGGGAATTACTCTCCCAATTATACCCTACAAATGAGCTCCTCATAAATGAGCTTGACATGCTTGGCCTTCGTGGCTTTGATGACAACCATAACTGGAACCATACCACTATCCCATTAGATCTACAAAATAATGCCATACAATTCATTGAGGATAGCCTCTCTATCCAACACATTCTTCAAAAATATCAACATATCCTGACGACCCTTAATACATTATCTCCAATGCAAAAAAAGCTCTAAATATTATTTCTAATCATTTTGCTAAGAAGGACATTTTAACTGCTCTCGGAATGATAATATAGGACACTGCTGGTACAGGAAAATCCCTCCTTATCAGTTGCATCAAATATATTCTCATAACCCTTGCAAGTCGAGAACCTTCACCGATCATGCTCCAAACCCCTATAGGCATTGTTGCCTTCAACATACAAGAATCAACAATCCATTCCACCCTCCACCTTCCTATAAAGGATCTTACACCTTTAGAAGGCAATGTTCATGTGAAATTCCGAGAAGAACTCAAGCATATCAAGTACATACTAATAAGTGAAATGATCTTTATTGCACCAAAGCTTCTCAGCCATATTGACGAATGTCTTCCAGAGGCATTTCCACTGAAAAGAAACACTCCTTTCAGTGGTTGTTCCATTATATTGGTTGGTTATCTCGGCTAGTTATCGCTCATCAAAGACATACCTCTATATGTAGGCACGAGCCACAAAAGCGCACTGTGGAACACATTCAACATAGTCATCGCATTAGACAAAATATTTCGTCAACAAGGCAACAACATCGCCCAGGTTACTTTCAGGAACATCCTCTAGAATATTAGAAATTCAAATCCAACAATTGATGACTACATTCCTTCCATGATTCCATGCATGTATTTCCAACAAATGCTCAAACAACAGTCCATAATAAGCAAATGATAAAATCTCTAAACACTCATGTCGCAGGATCCATTACTGAAGATGACAACACATATTCCAACATTTCCTCAGGAGACGAGCAACTTGAGCGAACTATGTTACTATGCAAAGGCCAAAAAGTGATGCTAACTTCCAACCTTTGGGTTTCAGCTGGACTTGTTAATGGTTCTCTCAGAGAAATTATAACCATCTTTTATTGTTGTAGCTTTTTCCGAATACATTGAGCCTCCTTGGGATGAAAAAAATCCCACTCACTTGCCTATTCCAGCAATAAAAAGAAATGGATGTACGAAAATTCCACTAAAGATGGCTTGGGCATTAACCATACATAAATCTCAAGGTATGACACTGCCGAAAGCAACAATTGACATTGGGAAAACTAAATGCCAAGGTCTCATATTCACAACAATTTCAAGAGTACCTTCTCTACAAGATCTTCATATTTTCCCCGCAATCAATTTCGATCGTTACAATAAAATGAAAGACAACAAAAACATTGCTCGCAGAAAACATGTAGAAGAAATTCTCCGTTAACGACACCTCCAGACAATCTACTCCAATCCATACGTTAACATGACCAAAAGGTTTCCTATATTTATTAAGCTCAATCTATTTCATAACATACCTTTCATATCTTTGGACAATAATTAAATCTAATCATTATTAATACATGGTTGTAAATAATACATTTTCATTATATTTTCTATACACTTGATTCTAAAATTTTCTTTCTTTTGCAATAGGACATATGGACTCAGAAATAACACAACTATATAACTATTGTGATCAAATTGAAGCATCAATACTTACATTGCAACATATACAAAACAGATTTCTTTCAATACTGAATCCAGTAGTACCATTATACCGCCTCCATCTAACTATACAATTATTACTGCAAATTAAATCTGCTCTGAAATGCATAATCCACATTCATCAACATGACAGAATGCAAAAAATATGAGCATAATGACAATCAAGAAATATGCATCTCCAACTACGCATAAATCTCCAATGGTGTTCGATATGCCATTGTTCACCTTGCATCTTCGACTAACAATATTTAAATCCCCATGACAAACGTAAGTTCATTTCCATTCATTCGAATTTCATTTTAACACAACTCACATGCAAAATTTTACTAATAAATTTCCACAATTAATTTACATATTACAAACTTTAACAAATTATACATTTTCCAGGGTCATTGTTGCTTCTTCAGGTCTTCGATGCCTCCAACAAGTTTCGATGCATCTTCAAATATGGAAACCACATTGTTCTTCACAATATTATATTTCTTTTCTCACCTCATCGATTACAATCTACTACTTGTATTTTTCAATTGAAACTTGAAAAAGGATCTTCGAAGATCAAAAGACATTCTTCATTACAAACATTGTACTTTCTGCAAATTCCACCCAATGTATATCACTTAGCTTCATCTTCCACTGTTACATGCAATCTTGTTTATTCAATATTATTATCAATAACCTTTCCCATGTAAACTACTACTAATGAATTTCCACAATTAATTTACATATTTCAAATATTAATAATACTTCTACATCACTTTAGCAAAAAATACTTTCAAATATGGAATGACAACCATGAGGTTATTCACAATGTCATATCATTTATTTCAACTCTTCCATTATAATCTACTAGTATTTTTTAATAATACCATAAATATGTAACATATGGAAAAACAAAATCTCCAAATACAAAAAAAAAAAACCTTAAAATAATGTACAAAAACATGTTCACATAAACAACAACTACTACATTGATGATGGATAACTTCTACATGACATTAACTATAACTCATTATCATCCACCCTTGCTTTCAAGAATGTCCATTCACATGTTGCTATTCTTCCACACACTACTATTACTTACAAAATGTCCATATTCAAAACACACATAACTAATACTTTGGATTGTAACTCAATATCATCCACCCTTGCTTTCAACAATGTCCATTCACATGTCACTATTCTTCTACACACTACTTTTATTTACAAAATATCCATATTCAGTATACACATAACTAACAATTTCAATTGCAACTCAGTATCATCCACCCTTGCTTTCAACAATGCCCATTCACATATCGCTATTCTTCCACACTCTATACCTTACAAGGTTTCCTTTGTAACATCAAATACAAATACTAATTTAAAAATTATGATAACATATACTTTTTATATACTAAAATATTTCTAAACTATCTCTTTTGTATTTATATAACTAAATAAAACCATATATCTAAATAAAAAAAACTTTAGTAAAACTATATACCCAAATAAAAAAAGTTCTTAAAATGTGTGGAATTCTTATATGATATTGATGTTAATGAGGTTAGTCTTTGAGGTTTTTTTTAATTAAGTTTCTTTTTCTCTCTTTTTTTAATATATTTTTATAATTATTCATAACCCGAATAAATATGTTTTTTAGTAATTTAAAAAATAGTTTTTTTTTACCATTATTCATAATTGTGGATGATTTTTTAGGAAATAAGTTGTGTTTAAGTTTGAAACGTTTTTTAAATTTTTGGTAGACACAATCTATTAATTTAAAGTTTAAAATAGAAAGAAAAATAATAATCAAAATAGTTAAATTTATTTTATTTATTAGTTCAAATCAATAAATTAATGTATTTTTTTGAAAACAAAACAAAAGTTAAATATTAATAATAATTTCTAGTAAAAGTAAAATAATAATGAAGTAAAATGTGAAAAAGGTTAAACACAATTATAATAATGATAAAAAAAGAATTATGTAAAAGAATCTGTCTGGGACTACATCTTCATCATATCTAATATATTATTCTAATCGAGATAAAGAATTTAATAGGAAATAAGTTGTGTTTAAGTTTGACACGTTTTTTAAATTTTTGGTAGACACAATGCATTAGTTTAAAGTTTAAAATAGAAAGAAAAGTAACCATCAAAGTAATTAAATTAATATTATTTATTAGTTCAAATCAATAAATTAATGTATTTTTTGAAAAACAAAACAAAAGTTAAATATTAATAAATAAATTCTAGTAAAAAGTAAAATAATAATAGAGTAAGTCAAATATGAAAAAGGTTAAATACAATTATAATAATCATAAAAAGAATTATGTAAAAGAACTTGTCTGGGACTACATCTTCATCATATCTAATATATTATTCTAATGGAGATAAAGAAGAATTTAATAGCAAATAAGTTGTGTTTAAGTTTGACACGTTTTTTAAATTTTTGGTAGACACAACGCATTAGTTTAAAGTTTAAAATAGAAAGAAAGTAATTAAATTAATATTATTTATTAGTTCAAATCAATAACTTAATGTATTTTTTGAAAAACAAAACAAAAGTTAAATATCAATAAATAAATTCTCGTAAGGTAAGTAAAATGTGAAAAAGGTTAAACACAATTATAATAATGATAAAAAAAGAATTATGTAAAAGAATTTGTCTGGGACTACATCTTCATCATATCTAATATATTATTCTAATCGAGATAAAGAATTTAACTGGTGACTTCACATCAAAAAATGTCTGAACAAAATACCCAATCACTACTTATTCAAAACCCCGTAAACATTATTTATTACATATTTAAAATAATAACAAAATTTATTTTAAATATCTATTAAGAATTATTTACATTATTTCAATCTCTTTATATATCATATATAAAATTTAGATATTCAAAATCTAATATATAGATTAATTAAATATAGTAATTTAAATACGTGATTTATTATACAAATTTTTAAAATTAAAATAGCATAATTGAAAAACTTTTTAAAATAAAATTTAAAGCAGCTTACTTTCAAAAAGATATATATTTAATTATAATTTTTAGGAGATTATAATTAAAATATAAAAGATTTTGTGTCAGACAGGGCTTGACCATATCATGCGAATCGGGAATGGAGAGGTTATCGGGTTGGGAATTGAGTTGTTGACGTATCATTATTCCCAAAAAGGTTCAATGCTTTTTTTGACTTGGTCATCCTCAAAATAACAGAAACAGTAGGTTACGCAACCTGCTCTATATGCCCTTATATATTGGACCTCCATTGGGCTCTACCATGCACAGCTCAACCTTCTTTCTCTTCCACGCTCTTCTTCATCCGTCTCACCTACACACGCCGAAACGCTTCCAATTTCTTTGAATCTTGCGAGCGCCTCCACTTTACCAGCTTCTCCTTCATCCACATCCAGGTACTTCTTTTATTTCAGTTTCTGCATTTCATGTTTCTGGCGTCGAAGTGGTTTATGCTTTTTCGGAAATTATTATTGGGTTCACGCGTTTTAAGTTTTCCCATCTATGAGGTTAACGCGTGGGAAACACGACCAATTTTGTGAGCTTGGTTTTTTTTTTTTTCGTTTAATTACTTTGATCAATTAAATTCCTCAATTTAGAGTTTTCTTTGCTAAGTAATTTAGATATCATCAAGATTTTCTAATATTTACTTAATAATATGATTTTGTGTTTGCGTTGCAGAGGTAGTTGTGGCAAGAACTAGAATGGAGATGAGAAATGCATGGATGAAGAATCTTTTGTTGTTTATTTTAGTTTTGGTTTTATTTTGTGGAGTAAGGGGTAGAATTGGTGGTGGTTTCTACACGGAGCATGGTTTCTACACGGAGCATGACTCTGCAATGCCTCCTCCCGCCATGAGCTCTCTAAACCCAAGTCCCCATGAGGTTCCATCGGGTCCCAACCCCATAGACTCTCCAATGCCTCCTCTCGCCATGAGCTCTCTAAACCCAAGTCTAGATGAGGTTCCCTCGGGTCCCAACCCCATAGACTCTCTAATGCCTCCTCCCGCCACGAGCTCTCTAAACCCAAGTCTCCATGAGGTTTCATCGGGTCCCAACCCCAGACTCTGCAATGCCTCCTCCCGCCATGAGCTCTCTAAACCCAAGTCCCCATGAGGTTCCATCGGGTCCCAACCCCATAGACTCTCCAATGCCTCCTCTCGCCATGAGCTCTCTAAACCCAAGTCTAGATGAGGTTCCCTCGGGTCCCAACCCCATAGACTCTCTAATGCCTCCTCCCGCCACGAGCTCTCTAAACCCAAGTCTCCATGAGGTTTCATCGGGTCCCAACCCCATAGACTCTCCAATGCCTCCTCTTGCCACGAGCTCTCTAAACCCAAGTCTCCATGAGGTTCCATTGGGTCCCAACCCCATAGACTCTCCAATGTCTCCTCCCACCATGAGCTCTCTAAACC
>APFE031229771.1:0-21906 GCA_000404065.3 Pinus taeda
ACCTGCGTACCCAGAGATAAACATGATTTTTAATGACTTTCTCTCTTTTTTTAAGTTTGACATGGAGAGCAGAGGTATTAGGCTTGACAAGGAGGATAGTATGACTATTGATGGAGCCATATTAACTGCAGATAGTCATGGTGACAAATTTCAGTGTAACACTCACTGTTTTCTTTTTAAAAGATATATAAAATAATAAAATTTCTTGTTTCCAAGACATATGCAATGTTTTGATGTAGAACCTGAAATGGATCGCTTCCATATCTCAAAGCAAAGGTTGAGGTAAAACATTTACGATAAGTTCAAGACATGAAGGAAAATATTCAAACTTCTAGCTAATTGTAACAGATACTTGTTACTATACTCAATTATACTTGTTGAAAATATTCAAACGGTATGTAATTGTAATGGATACTTGTTACTATACTCAATTATAGGTAAACCATATGCTTTTGTTGATTACAATAAGTTTTGAGCATTATCCTTGGCCACGAGAAATCTCACAGGATTTAGTTTCAACACTGCTATTAGAGAACAAAATTATTGGGCTTGTCACTGATTTGAATGGGAGTTTGATAACTTGCTATGCTTACAAGAACCTCCCACTCAGTTAAACAAATAAATGATCTAGCTTATATATGACATTTGCGGAATTAAATACTTGAAACATGTGTATGTGTTTTTTCTTTTAACTGTTTAAGTGCTTTAAGTCCATTTGTTTTTGCTGATATTAAACACATATAAGAGCCATATAATGCAGCAAATAAACAACCACACATAACAACAAATTTAATCTAGGATTTCACCCGAATATCGTGGGTTACATCTCCTTGAGCTTTTGTCATCTTGACTTGGCTCTTTTGGATTATGGCAATGTTTCTTTTAAAAGTTCCACACTTAACTCCAAAGGTTATTGAACTGAACCAATGGGCTTAGAATACCATCTATATCCATGTCATGGTTGTCATCACTCTGCAAACAGATCTAAGCTCCCTTAGACTTGATTCCTTCAATCAGTGCTATGAGCTACCCTGAGCTTCTTGATGGCACTAACTCCCTCAGAATTCTTTAACTGTCATTGAAACCTCTTCTACTGTCTCCAGCACATATCAGACACCAAGAATAGACTGATCATTTTCTCAAAATGAGCACCGCATCCCCAAACTAGGCCTTCCTCCACGGTTGGCACTTGGTTGCCTGAAACTTCCCTATAGCATCTCAACCTTTAGAAGTCCCCAAATACTTCTGCAAATCCTTGCAATGGATTCAAAAGGCTCATTACAGTCAGGAATGACTATTGGTTTGCTGAGAACGAGTACCGGTAGGTCCTACAACTGCCTCCAACCCTTGGTGGCCTTGAGCTCCAAAATCTCCCTGGATGAAAGTCTCTATGAAGATGACTTCTTTAGCTTCTCTGGACTATTCCATTGGCTTCAAAATGCTCCAACCAGCCTAGCTAGCCTCTTGTTTCACTCTCTCTTTGGTCGAAAACTGCTCCTGGAGTGCATTTAAACAATATCCCCTAGGGATACTCCACCAAATTTGGTGAACCTCACTTAACTCCAGTTAAATTTAGCATATCTGCATTTTTGTTCGCTCTGCCAAGCCGGACCGTCGGATGTATCCATTAACATAATTGTTTGGGCACGCATATGAGGCGGTATAATCCCGCGGTTAGGGATAATCCTTCGTAGTGCTGGCGGTCATGCAACCGCACGTCACCCATTTGCAACTGACGGTTATGCATACATCAGAAGCATTTCAAATAGCGTAATCTCCACTGTCAATCTATCCCGCTCGATCCAATGGATATCACGTCGTCTGCTCACCAACTAACCCGGACGATCTCCACCGTCGATGTGACCCGTCCAATCGAATAGCTGTCACACAATCTCAGGCAGATTCTTGCACGATCGATATCAGGTCGAGAGCATGCGAAAAGTAGTTTTCTCATGCTATGTGTCGACTGCTAAGGTTAATCGCTTGAAATCGTAGAATACCATTTACAGCTTTTTGTCTGCGCGAGATACCATTTCCCACTTTCCAAATACTACCCACATGCTCAATACAGAACTTAAAGAAAGAATTTTAAGGAAAGGTTTAGCGCTTACCACAAAAGGGAATATTCCAAGGTATATACCTTGGAATATGCTTTTTTTTTTTAATATTTTCAAAACCAAATTATTGGTCAAATGTCCATAAATTGCAGTTTACTGGACTTTTCAAATTGCGATAAATCCTTCTTACGGTGTCGGTTTTTCGAACCGTTGACGGTGTTGGAATCAGGAAGATGAGATCTATCCGATCGCTCAGGTTCGACACTTTTTTGAATAGTTTGAAATTTGAGCTATCACTAAGGTCCTTGATCAATATCTGATCACTCCTCTCCATTAGGAATCTTTTGGACCCCAAAATACTGATATACTGATTTGTACAATAGATGAAAGTACAACACCCTCTTCTTTCAACCTCCATACACTTGCCTTGCATGGCTAGTGCCTTTGAACCAAAACTCAAAGGTAGTCGACAATTCCCTTCCTGGATGCGCTTGTCCTCCTATTAAGAACTCTCTTCCTTCTGTGGTCCACTGTATGTATTTATCATCATAGCTCTTGACAAGGTAATATTGTTCCTGGATGGTGTCTCGGAAAGAATACCATGTGGGTGCGGCTGAAAACAGTGAGGATTCCCTCTCATCCTTTTGTTCACAGTAGGTTTCCCACCAGTCATACATGTGGGGCGACTTTGAGAAGTGTAAAAGTACTCTTTTCCCGATTAGAAAAGTCATGAGCTAAAAAATATCCTTCCAAAAATTTCAACCATTTATCTACACCGTCTACATCTATCTGGCCCTCAAATATGGGAATATCGAAGTTAAATTGTACCTTAAAAGCAGTGGTTACTGGATGAATACATGTCTCATGTGGGTAGTCGTCGAAGGATCTAGGTAAAGTTATCCATCATCGCATTCCTCTATCACTTGAGGTCATCATCCATCATCGCATTCCTCTATCACTTGAGGTCTTCCCCAAGCAATATTTTGAAAGGATCTCCTGCCCCCTTGTCTTTCTTTTCTTCCACCATGGGAGGCCTTAGGGTTTTTCAAGGTTGGTCTTATGAAGGTTCAACTAGTTCGAGCCCTAACTCCTTATACCCTGACCTCGTTGGGGACATGCAAAAAATAATAGAGAAAGAGAAGACCGCTCTAATACCACTAATCTGAACTTAAAAAGGAATGTAACAAATTACAAATATAACCATAAATACAAAGATGCAACATAAATAAAACTTCATTTCATTAATATCAAAATATTAAATTATGCTTACAAACATAATGGAAATAAACTAGCTTGGGTAGTGGTAGCTTATCTCTAAAACGAGATGTGGCAGCTACATGCCTATGAACTGTGTTACAATGAGGCTCAAGGGACTATTTATTATTGAACAATAAGGGAAAACCCTAAACAACCAAAAACCTAACTCCAAGAGATAGAACGCTAAGAGTTTGTGGGCCCCATTGGGGTTAGTTGGGTAGCCAACATTCCAAGGTCATAACTTGGTCATATTATCTTTGTTTGGCATGTACGATACCTTGTTGGAAAATTATTTCTAAGTACTATAGGATTTGTGGTAGCTTACAACTATAGGCCTACTTCAGACCTCCAAAAAACGCAGTTTAAGGGGTCAAAACTGCTCCAGAAGTTCAGGACCTGAAAAACTGCTAAAAATAATAAATGCTGGAATAAAAAGGAAACAGATGAAACCGACTAGAGGTCTAGGTGGAATAGGTGGGTGGCCACCAATATCCACCTAGATAACTAAATGATATTTTCATTATCTACCTTACAACTCTTGATCTTGCTTTCATACTTCTCAATGTATATGTTATGTCAGGGGAGTACTCATCACCATGTTGTTCATCTAATATGTAAGGAGAATCACGTTAAATGGAGTCCACCATATTCTAGTCATCTTTGATCCTCTACTTCCTGCAAACATACTATGTTAGATAACCAAATATAAACATACTCAACATACCTCAATGAAGTTAAAGAGACGCTATCTCATCTTCAAAATCAATCCGTATTAGGACAACATATGTATATATAATGAAAGAAGAATACCCATTTTGTAAAATAGAGTTTTGAAGAAGAATCATTCTCGAGCATTATTTATGATGCTAGAGGATTCATTCACTAAAAAGTGAAAATTAAATGAATGAATCAGTTTCCTAGCATATAGAGGCAAGTTGTTTGATTCCCTAGATTTCAGTTCCTTGTTTAGAATTTGGTTCAAACAGCTCCTAGAATGATGAGCTCGACCCATAGAGGCAAGGGAATGGGTTTGGCTTGTCTATATTATGTATTTTCTAAGTAATTTTCATGGTTGGACACTTGGGATTTCTTGGGACATCATTATACATTCTATCTCTGCATTTTTGGCTAAGGAAAGACCAGGGTTTTGCAGCACTTGTTGGGATCCATGTGGCTCTGTGTTTTGATGATGTTTTTCTCTATGTAAATTGTAAGTTCACTGAGTTATGTGTATCATTTTCCTTTCTCTTTATTTGAAAATCAAAAAAATGATGATTAGGTAGAATTCATGGACTCGTGCTTGCCTTGAAAATTTTGTTATTTTCAATGTTTTCATTGTTTGAGGAGGACTCTGAGATTCTCTGCCATCCTTGGCTCCTCACCAGTCGAATACATCCATTCATTCAATCTAAAGCATCAAAAACGATTGCCTTCTTGCCCCAATAGAACTCTGCAAAAACTAGCCTCATCCCCGACCCAAATCTGCCTTTCCCTTTTTCAAAAACAAAAACCCCCCAAAAAAAACTCAAATAAATCCTTGCACTTCATACCTAGCCTAATATTAGTTTGTAAAATCATCATCTCAAGCCCTCTGATTATCTTTTGCTGAGATTGACCCAGAGAGAGCCCTCTCCTGTCCTCGTAGGGCTAGCTACGAGGCTGAGCGTGGTTTGATGTGGACCTAGGATCTTACCTTTTCAGCCTGAGGTAAATCCAGGCTCTAACATAGTGTCGACTCCACTGGGGAAGAAAGTTTATTTTCATTTTTTGGCTTTGCAGACTACATACAGAGCCTGAAGATTAGCCAGGTAGCCTTCGAAACACTTTTTCTTTGCATTAGCGCAAGTAGAAAAAAGCTACTTCAGTCAATCTTCGGTCTAGTTTATAAATTGAACATCTGATCTAAACGATCACCTTAGTACATGTATCAAGTTAGATCTGATTGTTGATGGTGGACAATGATCAGACATAGCAAGTCTGAAATCATTCACCTGGTGACTCCTATAAAGACTCCATTGGAAGACTAACTCTTTCTCTGAGAAAATGGAAGGATCTTACACAAAGTTCGTGTATCCAAAGTGGAATGGTATTCATGATCTAGTTTGCTTTCTTGTAAATTACTTCTTTGTTGTTCTTGAAGCTGTCCTGAAAGTTTTTCAGGATTTGTTGTATGATAAAGGTGATCAAAATCTTCAATTGACCTATTCAAAAAGTGTAAATATTGAGTTTCCCTTTGATCCTAGCCTCCTTACTTTTCCCACATCTTATGATGACTCTCTTCAGAGTGATGAGCCTAAAGAAAACAAAACTGATTCTACAGCTTTTGTATATAATCCTACACCTTGTAAAATTCCAGATCGATACAAGCCTCTGATTTTACCTCCTATATTCCATGCTTTCCCTAAAAAGCATGATCTATATTTACCAAGATTTGATGGTGAACGTGACAATATTACTGCTCAGAGACATGTATTGAATTTTGAGTCCTTTCTTGACCTTTTTGAAGTTGATGAAGAAGATGTCAGTATTAGGCTTTTTGCTCTTTCTTTGCAAGGCAAAGTCAAGAGTTGGTTCAAAACCCTGCCTGATGTGAGTATCTCAGATTTCCAGTAGTTCGTCAAAGTTTTCCTCGATAGGTGGGTGATTGGTCAGAACCTTTTCTTGATTGTAGAAGAGTATAACCAACTGAAAAGACTGCCAGGGGAGATAGTACAACAGTTTTCTACCAGATTTAACCAAGTTTATTATTCGATGCCAGTTGATATAAGGCCTCCTCCTAGATCTGCTCTCTTGCACTATCCGGGTGCCTTTGATCCGGAAATGGAGTTTTAGCTGAGAGAAAGGAATCTTGCAACACTTGAAGAGATGCAAAACGGTGCAGTAGATGTAGAGGCTCATTTTCTGATCCGAAGGGCAAAGTTGAAGGAAAAAGAGATGAAAAACATAGATCTGAAGGAATCAACATCTTTAGAGGTAAATCTTGACGTTTTGGTAAGTGCAGTGGAAGAGATGATGCAAAATATCACTGCAAGGAATGATTATGATGTTCAAGCCCATGGCTTGCTGATTGAAGAAGAACAAGTTGTTGATCCAAAACATTTTGTTTCTTATCCCAGTTGTCATAGTGATTCTTTTGTAGATTATCTTGGAGAAGAGAGATCTGTTGATATGACATGTATGCTTGATGATGTGTTGTATACCGATGATTTGCCTCAGTTTGATCAGTATGATGATGATTATGTTCTCCAAACAGAAGCTAATCTTGCAGACAAATCAACAGCTAGTTTGTGGGAGGAGGAAGTTCATTTTCAACAGCTCAAATACAGCGATCAGCCGATACATATCAGCTATGACAGTGACGAGGAAAGTGCAACGAATTTTGAATTAAGTGAAGGATCTTTGCCTTTTTGTTTTGATTCGTTTCAGTTCATTAGAGACAACTTTCATGCAATCAGAAATCAATTGTCGACAAATCTTGATTTGGACCATCTTGAGGGCAATGAAAACCTTGTTCCAAACTTCTCATATTCAGCTTTGCAGTCCCCGAAAGCCATTGCTTGTCAAGTTGGAGATGAAGATATGGAATCTGGCACTTGTGATCAAATGATACAAGATGATTCCATACCATTTTTTTTTGAATCATTTTAGTTTTTGAAGGGTAAATTGCATAGTAAATCTTCAAATGAACAGCTTGTAGGAAGTCAACAATTTCTCAGTTTTAATGTTAAGGATGAGACAGATAGCGAAATGATTGATGAAATCATTTCGAATACAAAAACCTCCCTAGCACCAGATTTGCAGCCAACAAACACAATTGAAGATCAGATTATAGATGAAGGCGTGGAAGCTGAAATACATGATTTAATGATGCAAGAGGATTCTGTACCCTTTTGTTTCGAAGCATTTCAGTTTATAAGGCAGACTCTTCGTAATATCTCTAAAGAAACAGATGAATAGCCAGTAGGATGTCATACAGTTTTAATGGATACATCGCAGTAGTCTTCTCAAGTTTTTGATGATCCTATTGCTCGTGTGTTGGATGATGTTTGCTGTAAAAGTTCTTCCCCATTGGCTAACCATGTGCCAGATAATAATGTTGATAATAATCTTATTCAAAAGTTGCCTTCATTGTCTTGTTTAACAGATTTTTCATTACAAATTCCATATCAAGGTTTGCAGTCATATGAGGAGATTGATAAAGGAGACTTTTGTTCTGTTTGGAATCAGCAACAAAGTCTGGTTATTCACGAAATTCAGGATCCTTTTGGCAGCTTGCTGCAATCACCAAAGAAAGACAACACAGATGTGAGGAAAATTTTAATATCCAGCTATGAAGATGACTTGGACCAGAGGAGTAATGTGTTAATGGAAATCAATAGTTATTCTTATGAAGATCCTTTTGCAGTATTCTTGAAGTCATCCAGTCAATTCATGCTTTGCAAGTTTATCAGTAGTCAACTTGATTCCAAGTTTCCATGGGAGTTGCCTTTTGATTGTTCCCCTTTCCTGCGCATCAGAAAGATTTTGGGAAGAAATCAAATATCATCCATGATGCTTACATGGTTGCATTGGCTGTTCCATTTCACTTGATCAGGTGGTGAAAAGAGTAATTAGAGTAGGTTTGATGAATAAGCTCAAATATGAGCATCTTTCCAGTTTGTTAGTTATGTTTTAGTCATGTTTGGTTTTATTATGGTTTTTAGTTTTAGCCTTGAGTCAGAGTCAGTCTGCATAATGTCAGTTTTCGTGTTTTGACTCCATTGCCCAATGAATGAAGGCACTATATGCTCTCCCAAAGATCTGCAGTTCTTGGCACCTCTAAGGAGCTACCATCCCCATTGGAGCCAATGTTAGAGTCGGTCTTTTCATCACAACTGTAAAGGACTGAAGTCAATTGCATTTCATTTTAGGTGTCTTATCTAGTCCAGTCAGTTGCATTCCACTAGGAAGCGTAGATTATCTAACGAAATGGTTTCTTCATTCATTTCCCTCATGTTTGTACCTGCTGGTTTGGTCAAAATTCATCACAATTGACTTCAGTCCTTTAGAGTCATGGATGCTCTCTTGGTCACACAAGAGTCATTTCAGTCATTAGGTATAGGGTTTGGTCTTCAAAATGTCTCCAATAGGCCATGAGGATGTCTCCAATAAGTTTTCATTTCAGAATTTTCATCATCAATAATGCTCAAGAATGATTCTTCTTCAAAACTCTGTTTTGAAGAAGAAATCTTCAAATTTCCGCTTTTGTAATAAATATCATGTGATTTTCAAAGTTGTTTTAGTTGTAAAGTCCTTCAGGCACAGCCCTGGTCGCCTTTTCCAAATCTAATGACATCCATCCTTGCAGAATAGACAAAGAGATTCATCATCAGTCCAACAAATCAAATGGAAACAAAATCAGAGTTTGTATTAAAAAGTGAAAGTGCCAAAGTTCTGCAAACATTATGAAAGAGGGTTTCATGAGCTAAGATCTCAAAGGCTCTTTGTTTATCAACAATTCCTTCATTTGAAAAGAAGATTTAGTGAGCAAGTGAGAAATTGGGTGAAAAACGCATTAAGTTGCTAGGCGTGGCGCACTGGGCAAGAGGCGTGGCGCACTAGGCCTCAGAATCCTTTGTTAATTTGCACGGGCGCGACGCATTGGGCTGGATGCGCGGCACATACAGCCAGAGAGCCCAAAAACTTCCAGGATTTGCTCAAATCGCCCAAAAACGCATGGATCAGTCTTGTGACAAGTAGGTAGAGCTTCCATCATTGTTTTTTATCCCATGTTGGTGTTGGTTTGATGGTGCTTGTGGCATGGTGAGGGTTCAAAGGGAAGCAAACCCTATTATGACGTATTGCTACTACCTATTGATTTTGATGATGATGCACATATGGAGCGTGATGGATGCTAGGTTATTATGACTTTACTGTAGGATGTTCATTGATGGGATGCAGATGGCCAAGTTGTTGAGCGGCCATGTACTAGCATATGATGATGTTAGTACCTCTACTTGTTGCTGCTACATTTTGAGAGCTTATGTCATAGCTCGTGGAGGCCTTGCACTTGATGGATGTGCCATGTATTTCATTTTATTGTTGTTGTCATGTGGAGCATATGTTGATGCTCATTGTTTCCATGTACTCATGAAATTTCATGTTTTGGGCATGTATTGATGAGAGCACATTTATGTGCACATGTAAAATCCATGTATAATTATTGTTTCATCTTTTGCAAAGGATATTGCTGCTAGGGCTTTATATTGATTGTTTGCCTCCAAAAATCTCCTCACCTCATCACTCCCTTATTGCATATTTTCCTTGCTCTCCTTATTCCCCGAATTCACATACCCCTAATCCCAAATTCCCTTTCCCAAAATCCCAAATGCACCAAACCCTAGTCTCATACTTAAAATTCCCAAACCCTAATGGCTGTCCCAAGAGCTTCATGTCACCATTCGACAGAGTGTACTATCATTCAGAGGGTTTTCATCATCATGCCAAGTTCCACTGGGTCAGTTTATGCCTTGTTCATGCTTCAGTTGTGCCTGGGTAAAGTTCGTTTCCCTCTCCTAGGGTTTTGAAGGAAATTTCTCTTGGATGGTCAAATCATCGGCAAAACTTGTATCCTGATGTTCATACACCTTCCCCTATTTTTAATGTACCTTATTAAATATTTCCCATCACTGAGATCCCCCAAATTCCTCATTTTCGCACAAACCCTAGTTTCTTGCTACAACTTGACAATTTTCAAGGCTAGGCCTATGTTTTGCCTTTTTGGACCCCTTCCCCTCATTCAATATTTGAAATTCCACTTTTCTCTATTCCCTAACATCCCTCCCTAATTCTTAAAATTTCCTCAATAATTTAGAAGCCCCCTATCCCCTTCATTTCGCTTCATTTCAACAAATCCCCTATTCCACACATCGTGGTAGGTTTTACTCAAATGATGTTTCTGAGCAAGGAAAGATGAATTTAGGAAAAATGAGAGAGGTTTTAGTCAAAAATAGGTCAAGGAAGAAAAAAATCCTTCACCTTTTACACAGGTGTCATGGCTTTAGAGAAATGTCAAAAATACAGTCGCCTCGGGAGAATTGATGCACCTCTGAAGTTACCTTGGGAAAATCAAGTTTTCTCCTAGCTGGGTTGGCCAAATGAATTTCTTGTTGAGTCAAATGATATGTAGACACAATGAGATTTCCAATGAGCTGGAATGAGCTCAATTTGGAGTTGAGGAAGACCTTCAAACGTTGACTGCAACAGCACTCTGCCCTGAGGCAGCCTCATTTGGCACATTTTGACTAGTCTTGGGAGATTTGACGTTTGACAAGGAAAATGAACTCCAAATCGAAAAACTCAAGTTGGGTTGGAAATTAGACTCAATAATATTTCCAACGTGCTATCCTGCACCCAATTTGGACCACGGGAAGGTCCTAAAAACTGGTCTGCAAAAAGGTGCTACGCACAGAAATTTTTAACACAGGGTTTTCCTCCCTATGCGCCACGCCATGTGGCGCTCGCTTTTTCTAGAGGGATCCAAATTACAAAAAAATTGTATTTCTGGATTTTTCATACAAAATTATGGTTTCTTGTTCATGGCCAAGAAATTTGGGCAGGTTTTGGGCCCTCAAAGAGGTCAAAAACACTCAAACAATGACCTCATTGTCCCTATTTTGACACACAGGAAGCAGTCTTGGGGGATTGGATATTTGGAGGGGCAAATGGACACCAAATCCAGAAATTCCACTTGGGTTGGAAACTAGAAAGACAAGGATTTCCAACGAGCTATCATGAGCTCAATTTGGACTTCGGGAAGTGCCTCAAACTCAGCTCCAAAGTGGCCCGATGCATAGCGAATTTGGGCGCGACGCATAGAGAAATTTGGCCTCATTTTCACTCTTTAGCTCAGAAATTTGCCCAGTTTTGATTAGTTTTACTTTTGATGTAACTATTGAACTACCATGATGTAATTTGATGACCATGATGTAATATTGGCACATTTTTACTTATTCTAGAGGATTCATTCACTAAAAAGTGAAAATTCTGAAATGAAAACTTATTGGAGACATCCTCATGGCCTGCTGGAGACATTCTGAAGACCAAACCCTAGACCTAATGACTGAAATGACTCTTGTGTGACCAAGAGACCATCCACGAATGTAAAGGACTAAAGTCAATTGTGATGAATTTTGACCAAACCAGCAGGTACAAACATGAGGGAAATGAATGAAGAAACCCTTCCGTCAGATAATCTATGCTTCCTAGTGGAATGCAACTGACTGGACTAGATGAGACACCTAAAATGAAATGCAAAAAAAGAGATTTTGATCACTAACGGAGGGATGAAAAGACCGACTCTAACAGGTTGATCACCTCTTTATAATATCCTAGTTCCTAGTTTCCCTTTTCCCTCCAACTCTTTATTTCCCCACAATTTCTCTTTAAATTTAGGGTAACAATATTTTTAATATTATCTAGTTTTGCAAGATCTCTTTCGTTTTAGAGGTAGTTCTTGGTGGCCGCTACACCCATGGAAAATCGGGGCAGATCAACCCCAAAGGGAATCTTTTAAAGCAGCTAGACTAGCAGGGCCCAACCTAAAGGGCGTCAAGAAGAATTGACCCTGTGACCTCCCAATCGGTGAGGTACTTACTAACGGGGACTTGACTAGTTGAGCTAACCCTTGGGGCTGAAAAGAGATATTTTGGTCGAGCCTAACCCCAAGGGTGTCGAAGAGATTTGACCTTGTGACCTCCCAATTGACAAGAAACTTAGCAACAAGAACTTGACCAATTAAGCTATCCCTTAGGATACACGATCTTCTCTTTATTTCCAAATAATCTAATAATTAAATTACACTACCTTTATCTAACTTAAACATTTTCATTATTATAAAAATTTAAAATATAAATATAAATATAAATTAATATTTTATGTAATGAACTAAAAATATTATAAATTTATAAGATTAAATTGAAATTAAAACTTTAATGACTCCACACACATACAAATAAATATTAATCCATAAAGGATTGGTAAATTTAAAAACAGATTATGAAATTTAACTTTTTATTTAAATATTTTTTTTGAATCACTATTATAATTATTATTTAAAAATTTGAATATAATATATAAAGATGATATATATATATATAGATAGTATTAAAATGTATATATGTCACTTGGAGTAAATATAGTTAAATTAAAGTAAATATATTAAATTCAAATTAGTGTTAAGGTTTAGAATCTAGTCAATTTAAGTTTTATTGATTGATAAATTGCGGTATTTTGTTAATTGTAATTATGCATTGTTTGTAATTCTAAATTCATCAAGTTGTTCATCCTTAAAATATCCTAGAGATGAACGTGTGCGCATCAGCCCAACCTCCTGCTCTAACCTAGCCGTCGCTGCCCCTACAGATCCTCTCTTAGCAGCCTCTTGCTGCTGAGGCCAACTAGATCATGCATCCCTCTGAGGAGGGAGATCCTCACTCTTCCACATAGCTAGGGAATGAAGAAAACGTAGAAGCCTTCGCATCTCTGATCACTGAGAATGGAGCTCCAAGAAACAGGCCATCAGTCAATAAATTAATTAAGAAACTTGAAAACATTCTAGATATCTCTCTCCCTCCAGCACTTCCTAGAAGAGAAACCATCTCTTTGGTAGAACATGGACTTGTTGGACAGTTCACAGGGCTCTGGCCTTCACCCAAATTAGTACAAAAATGGATGGAAAGAAACTGGAATGCAACCACACAGGGGAAGATAGCAATACGATTCTGTGGAAGGGAATACTACACATTTCTCTTTGAAACAAAGGAGGACAAAGACCTGATATTTAGAAATGGACCTTACTTCATGGACTCCAGAGGTTTATACCTAAATAGATCGACGCCAGATTTTGATCAAGAGATGGATGTCCCAAATGTAGTGCCTATCTGGGTCAGGCTCCCGCATCTTCCTCTTCACTGCTGGAGAGACGAATCGGTGAAGATTATAGGAAATGTAGTGGGCAAATATATTGATAGATGTGAGCCAAAAGACAACATACACACTTGTACGAGAATATGTGTGGAAGTAGATCTCGGAAAAGGCCTCCCAGAGGAAATAAATATCAAGGTTGATAAGTGGACACACATTCAGCCGCTGGACTATGAGCAAATACCATTTAAATGCAAGGTATGTCACCAGTATGAAAATTTTGCAAATAGGTGTCTTAAAGAAATAGAACAAGAAAATGTAGAAGAATAAGAGCATACATGGGAACAAGTGAAAAAAAAAACTACCCAATAAGCAGACCACACTAGCTACCTATTAGTCCCAAGAAGCAAATGAAACAACCTCTCAACCCCCAGCGAAGATTATTCTGCCTGATCACTCAACCCCGAATCCCTTTGAGCCTTTGGATGACTCTTTTGATCCACCCTCTCCTAGATCCCCACCCTCAAACCCCATCTCCTTAGCTCTCATATCCTCCCCCAATCTCATATCCTCTCCACCTCCTCCCTTAGTGGACCGCATTCTAACTAGGAATAAAGTCAAATAAATCCTCCAAGTTTGGGATCAACAAAAAAAGTAGGCAGGAAATCCAATAAAGAAATCAGAGATGAGGCAACAACTAAAGATGGCACTAGGAATGCAACAGCCAATGGATTCATTCCTTGGGAAACAAACAGGAAGTCATGAAAAAACCCAGCAAAGAGGAAAGGGAGGACCATACCAACAAAACAGTAAATAATGATAGTGGTCTCTTGGAATTGTCATGGCCTTGGAACCTCCTTTAAAGTCAATTTTGCCAGAGACATTTTAGCCAAGGAACAACCAGACATATATATGATCCAAGAGACCAAAATAAACAAGCAAGAAAACCAAAAAATGATCCAAAAACTAAAAAATTATGAAGGAATAGCCTTAGAAGTGACAGGAGCATCAGGAGGAATCAGCATCATTTGGGACAAAAGAAAATGGGAACTAATAACCCAAAAAATCCGTAGCCACTGGATCCGAACAGAGTTGAGAAACCTCAACACAAAAGAACAGTATAGCATTATAAATGTGTACTCACCAAATCACTACAGAGAGAAAGAGCAATGCTGGAAATTAGTTAAAGAAGAAATAGAAGAGAGACAAAGTGGGAATCTAATTATGGGAGGGGACTTAAATCTGATAAGGAATATAGAAGAAAAAATTGGCGGAACCTTCCACAACGATCTGTCAAGATAAGCTCTTGAATAAATAATAGAAGAACAAAAATTAATAGACATTCCGCCAAGTAATGGAAAATACACTTGGAACAACAAGAGAATAGGAAAAAACAACATAAAAGAAAGGTTGGATAGAATTCTTATTCATGAAAGTATAGTAGCTACTTATACTCCTGTGAAAAGTAAAATAGTTCACAACTCAGCTTTAGATCACAAGCCGACGGTGCTAACCTTGGGAAAACTAGAAAATCAAGGACCTCTTCCCTTCAGGTATAATCCAATTTGGGACAGCAAGGAAGAATTTGGTAAACAAATCAAGGATAGCTGGAAAAATAGTGTTACAGGATCTCCCCAATATATTTGGGAAACCAAGTTAAAGAACCTAAGGTTGCACTTAAAAAATTGGGCAAGAGAAAATGATCTCCGTGACAAAGCTAGGAAAACCGAATTGCAAATAAAAATGGATAATATGTGTAAGGAAAAAGAGGACAAGGAAGAAAGTAGGCAAGATCATATTCAAGAAAAGGAAATCTATCTGGAAATATATAAGAAAAATAAGCAAGAAGAAGAGGAAAGTAAATTGAAATCAAGATGTTTGGGGTTAAAATCCAGAGATAAAAATATAGTTTTTTTCATAATACAATGAAAATAAGGAGGTCAAAAAATCAAATTGAAAAAATTCAAGTAAATGGCCAAGAAATAGAAGGAGTTGAAGAAATAAAAAATGCAGCTCAAAAAAACTTCGAAGAACTCCTCTCAACAAGTGACCAACAGGCAGTTAATGAAGAAATTTTGCAGCATATAGGAAAAAAAAATCAATGATCAACAAAACCTGGAATTAAACAAAGAAATTACTGAGGAAGAAGTCAGAGAAGCAGTGTGGAACCTCCACCCTGATAAGGCACTAGGACCAGATGGGTTCACAATTGCCTTTTATAGACAACATTGGGAAATTATCAAAAAAGATCTAATGAGAATGCTCAAAAATGCTTTCCAAAAAAAAAAAAAAATCGGGGGAAATACAAAATCCTCCTTCCTAGCCCTTATTCCAAAAGAACCCAATCCTACAACTTTTAATAGATATAGGCCAATCTCCCTATGCAACTCATCTTATAAGATTCTCACCAAAATTCTAGCAAATAGAATGAAAAAATTTCTTTCGGAAATAATATCAAAAAATCAAGGAGAATTTGTCCCAAAGAGGCAAATCATAGACAATGTGATAATTGTTTAGGAATCCATTCATAGCAGTATCCAAAGAAATTAAAGATGAATATTGTTAAGTTAGATATGGCTAATGCTTTTGATTGAGTTAATCATAAATTTCTTGCAGCAGTTCTCAAAAAGTTTGGATTTTCAACAAATTTCATAGAGATTATCTAGGCATGTATATCAAATCCTTGGATAGCTCCTTTAATTAATGGAAGGGCTAGTAAATTTTTTCAAAGCATGCATGGGCTGAGGCAAGGTTGTCCTGTTTCTCCATTCTTGTACATTATCATGGCTGAATCACTAAGTGCTTTGCTGGAAAACTAGAGAAAAGTGAACAAAATAATAGGTATTCAGATATCGAGAGGAGTCAAAGATATAAATCACTCTCTTTTTGCAGATGACACCCTTCTAATAGGCGGGGCATTTTGCATTATAGCAAGACAATTCAAAAAAATATTAGATGAATTTCTCCTAGCTTCAGGAGGAATTTTAAACAACACCAAATGCATAATTTATTGCTGGAATACCCCACCAAAAATAATGCAACGTATTTCTCAAATATTGGAAATTCCTTTACAAATAAATTGGAGCCACTTCACTTATCTCGGACTACCCTTAGAAAAGGAAGTGGTAAAAACAAAAGTTTGGAACAAGCAAGTGGAAAGAACGAAGGAAAAAAATTTAGAACTGGGGAGTGATGTGGCTCAATCTGGCAGGATGAGTGACACTAATAAAAGCTCTTCTCTCGGCCTTGCCTATTTATCAGTACGCAATCATTATGGCCCCGGCAAGTGCCCACAAGCAAATGGAATTGATAATTAGAAGCTTCCTCTAGCAAGGAGGAAAACAAGACAATAAAAAATTCAGCCTAGTCAAATGGGAGCAAGTTACCTTCTCCTATGAAAAAGGAGGTATAGCAATCCGCCTGCCAGGACTAATGAATATTGCACTAGGGATAGAAATAATTTGGAGAACGATAAATGGGAAAGGTCACTGGTGGGAAAAAGTTCTAACAATGAAATACTTAAATTTTCATAGAACAAAGTTGATCACAGATATCATTCTAGACAGGCCATGCACCCAAATCTAGAAATTGGTTAAAAAGATAATCCCGCTTATCAGAGTTCAAATCTCCAAAAACCCAAGGAATGGAAAAATAATCTCTATCTGGGAGGATATAATAATGGGGAAAAATCCTCTAAATCAGCAGCAAAACATAAAAGGACTTTAGAGATGGATGGAAGAGAAAAGTTTTAACACTCTTTATTCCATTTCGGAATGGGATCAGAACAACTGGTTAAGATGGAAAATGTTGGCAATCCCACCAAGATTAATAAGTAAGTGGGAAATATTAAAAGTTCGTCTGGTTGGGGTTGTGCCCATCAATACAGAAGAGCAGGATGACTTTGCTTGGGATCCAAATGGAGGGGATTATACAGTGAAATCGGGGTACAACATTCTCCAGAAAGTTCACAACAAAAATGATTGGAGTCTTTGGAAGGAAACCTGGAAATCAGAGAGGCTGCCCAAAAATCAAAGTCTTCACCTGGACCCTCCTCAAAGGTAAAATTCTTACCTCTGAAAATTAAAAAAAAAGGAATACAAGGGCCTTCAATATGTGCCATGTGCCAAAAGAAGGAAGAAACTATCCAACACCTCTTCATAAATTGTATGGTGGCGAGAGAGTGCTGGAAACAGGAAACAAGTCCATTGGAAAGAAACATAAACTCAACAATTCAGTTGACAAATCTCCACAAAAATTGGGATAAAAGCTACCTGTACAAAAAGAAAAAGAAAGCAACTATCAACAGGATATGGAAATGTCTCCCTTCAATCTTGTGCTGGCAAATTTGGTTAGCCCAAAACAAATGCATTTTCAAAGAGCAAAAACCAATTTTAGGAAAGATCCTAGAAAAAACCTAGAGCCAAGTTGCAGAAACAATAAGTACAAATGGAATCTCAAAAATGGACCAGAATAATTTGCAACAAGAAGAGAAATACTGATATAGTAAAGTGATGTTAGAAAACAAAAGAGAAGCTACAACAAAAAATAAAGAAATTCGCACAAACAAGAGAGGGAAATTAAGACTGGAGGACAAAGATTTTGCATAATGAATGAAAGAACAAAAGAGACATATTCTTTTTTTTTTACGGAGCTTCAAAAAATAACCTAGGTAAAGTAGGGGTAGGTGGAGTCATAATAGACCCAAATGGGAAAAAAATAATAACTTATGAGTGGAGTCTTGGAGAAATGACAAACAATAGGGCTGAAATATACAACCTTCTCCTAGGCACAAGGCTTTTAAACAAAAATGCAATTAAGGATCCTATATTAATAGGGGATTCAGCTATTATAATAGCTGCATTGGATGTCGAAAAGGATTTCAAAATCACTGCCATTAACAAAATTTTCCAAAGGATCAGAACAAGTTTTAAAAGTCTAGGAAAAATATCCATTAAGCATGTCCTAAGAAACCAAAATAAGGATGCTAATAGCCACGCCAACAAACCAATTGATAGACCAGTTGGGATCATTAAAGAGAATAATAAAGTTTATGAAGAAAGTATACCATGACTCCCTCACCTAGAAGGAGGATCGAGAAAGAATATATAGATTCGAAGCACACCACAAAGAAAATAATAAGGGGAAAAAATAAAAAAGAAGAATCCACATATCAATTCAAGAAACAGATCACATGAGGAAAATAGAGAATATATGTCAGCAAGGGTACTCAAGTGTAATCATCATCGTTTAGAGCACATGATCCTCAAAATCTCAAAAATGCTTCACTATGAGTTGTCCTTCTCTCTAGATCGAAAATGGATCCACTGACAACTTTAGAGCTTCCGCTAACCTAACATACCCCTCCAAAGTCATAGAGTCCTGTTATACTTCCTCTAATTCGGACCCTACTGTAACTCAAACCACAGTTCAACAAAGTTTGAAATATGCCCTCCTTAAGATTTGTCGGCACTTCTCCACCATTGATCTATTCAAGATCCAAAAGAAACATCACTTTCTGAATTCGAAACTTGCTCCTTGTCTGTCAACCGTCAATCCAACTCCACCAGATCTAACGACTCACACACATTTCAGCCGATCAACTTACGCACTCAAAATTTGCCGAAAAGCAGTTTCCCTCTATCACCTCGATGCTACGTGTCACTATGTGTATGGAATCAGAGCCGACTAGGAATTACCACTTACAGCCCTTTCCTCTGCCCGAAATCCACTTGTGGGTTTCTCCAACCCGCTTATACTTGTTAACTCTCGAGTAAGTTCCTCGCTCAAACACCATAGATCTAAACCAAGATCTAACGACCCAAAATCAACCTTCTCGCCATTGTGTCCTTGTTCTTCCTTTGGATTTCTCCCCTCTCTGCGGCATCCACAAACCTCTACATCTATGGAGTTCTACCCTCACTACCTTCCACAAACTCTAGAAAGATATCTCACAGAGCAGAACTACAACAACAGTAGTAGAAGAAAAAGAAGAGATCATCTAAATATTAAGGCTCCCATAGAGTGGGGTTACCTGCACCCCTCAAACCCCCTGTGACTCCCCCTGTTACGCAATTGGCGCAATGAAGGGGGGCTCCACCCCCCTTCTAACCCCCTGGTTAACTACGTGGGCTAGTAGTGGAAAGAATATAACACAACCCAACATTCTCCCACTTGTCGTTTTCTTTCCACAGGGGGCCACAAGAGAGCTTAGTCATTTATCCAGCCCTACAACACCCATTGTTTCTCTACACCAAGAGAACTTCTCAAAGCTCACAGATTTTGTCAATGCATCTGTAGTATTCTTCAAAGTGTCCACCTTTACCAGCAACACCTTTTTGTCTTCTATCATCTCCCTCACAAAGTGATACTGAACATTAATTTGCTTTGTCTTTGAATGATATGCAGGGTTCTTTTCCAAGAAAATTGCACTTTGGCTATCACAGTCTATCCTTATAACTCCCTGTACTAACCCAATATTTGAACACAATCTTTGCAACCAAACTGCTTCCTTTCTTGCATGAGTGGCTGCCATATATTCTGCCTCTGTACTTGATAGTGCCACTACAAATTATTTCTTACTCATCCAACTGACTGCATCTCCAAATAGGTTAAACACATACCCACTTGTAGATCTTCTCTGATCCAAATCTCCAGCCCAGTCTACATCAACAAAGCCACAAATATCCAACACTTTATCCAATCCTAGTCTTCTTTGGTAGCACAAACCATAATCACTAGTGCCACGCAAATACCTGAAAACCCGCTTCACTGTTGTCCAATGCTCCTTCCCTGGTTTTGACATAAACCTTCTCAATACTCCCATTGCATGTGAAATGTCTGGTCTAGTACAGACCATCGCATACATCAGGCTATCGATTTCACTTGCATATGGAACACGGGACATGTCCTCTTCCTCTTCTTGTGTCTTGGGACACTATTCAGCAGATAACTTTACACCTATAGGAATAGGAACCTTCACTGGTTTAGTATCCTGCATATTAAACCTCTACAATGTTGTCTCGACATACTTCCTCTAGTTCAACCAAAGCTTCCTCTTTGCCCTATCTCTGTTAATTTCCATGCCCAAACTATAGTTTGCAGCACCAAGATCTTTCATGTTGAATTTGGAGGACAATTGGGTCTTCAAATCCTTGATAATTTCTTTGTCATTTCTAGCCAGCAACATATCATCCACATACAAGACCAGATAAATAACATGGTCACCAATTAATTTAAAATACACATAGTGATCTGCTTTGCTTCTGGTGAAGCCAAGTCCCCATATAAATGTAGCAAATTTCTGATACCACATCCTTGGTGATTTTTTCAACCCATACAGAGACTTCTTTAACTTGCATACTAGTTCTTTTTTACCCTTCAACGCAAAGTCTTCAGGTTGATTCATGTAGATTTCCTCTTCCAGATCTCCGTGAAGAAATGTTGTCTTCACATCCATATGTTCTACCTCAAAATCAAAAGCAGCAGCAACAAATAAAAGTAATCTAATGGAAGTTACCTTGGCAACAGGAGAAGAAATATCACCAAAATCAATTCTCGGCACCTAGTAATAACCTTTTGCTACCAACAAAGCTTTGTATTTCTCCACTTTTCCTTCTGCATTTGTCTTCTTCTTGAACACCCATTTGCTGCCAATGGATTTCCTTCCAGTAGGCAATTCCACCAAATCCCAAGCCTCATTTTTGTGCAAAGATGCCATTTCATCAACCATGGACTCTTTCCAGAGTTTTCAATCCTCTGAATCTACTGCTTCTTTCACAGTTCTTGGATCATCATCAGTAATAGATAAAGCAAAATTTGAAAAGAAAGTAGATGGACTATACCTTTCTGGCTGCCTTCTTTCTCGAACTGATCTTCTCACACCCGGAGTTTGTGGCTCTTCATCTACTAATTTCTCCTCTGCTATAGAGTCTGATTCTTCCTCCTTTAGCTCAAACTCTATCTTCTCAGGTTCCTTTGGTTGGATTTCATGTTTAATAACATATTTCACCTCTCTAAACACAACATCTTGGTTGTACACAACCTTCCTTGTTACTGGGTTCCAAATCTTATAACCCTTTAAACCATCCTTATACCCAATAAAGATGCACTTTTTGTATTTACTATCCAACTTGGTTCATTTCTCCTTTGGAACATGTACATATGCATCACATCCAAATACCCTCAGATGTGAAAGAGAGGGTTTCTTACTAGTCCATAACTCTTGTGGAGTTTTATCCTCCAACGCTGATGAAGGTGATCTGTTGACCAGGTAACATGCTGTCTCCACCGCCTCTGCCCATAATTCCTGTCCAAACCCGACACCACTAAGCATGCTTCTTTCCCTTTCCATTAACGTCTTTTTCATTCTTTCTGCAACTCCATTTTGCTGATGTGTATATGGAGTAGTCTTTTTCCATTCTATAACACACTTCTTACAGAATTCTTCAAATTCCTTACTACAAAAATCTCCACCGTTATTTGTCCTCAGCACCTTTATCTTCTTCTCTGTCGAGTTTTCCACCAGAGCCTTGAATTATTTAAACTTGTCAAAGACTTCAGATTTATTCTTAAGGAAATATATCCATGTATTCCTTGAGAAGTCATCTATAAATGATACATAGTACATAGACTTACCCAATGATGGAACCTTCACAGGTCCAAACACATCACTATGCACAAGCTCTAATAT